>JAODAL010009249.1:0-112165 GCA_025379985.1 Phyllomedusa bahiana | reverse complement strand
GAGAAAATTATTTGGATTTAAAAAATGTGATTTTTTTGCAATTCATTTTTTTTTTTTATCCGGGTTTCCTTTCACACGGGTCAAAAAACCCGGAGCCTAGTTTAGGGCTTAAATGGAAGGAGCAAATGGCATGAGACTTTTCAGGAATATTATTATAATATAGATTTTATGCAAAAGAAATAACATGGTAGAAAGGAAGAATGCAGTAGTGATATATAGCCTTTAAATGATGCATGTCTAGGAATAAGCAACACTGCATACTCAATATAGACCAATAACTCATACCGTCATACATGAGCTTAACTATAGCCATAGCAGCCATAATGTCCCAGAGGTTGAGGGGACCCCACTAAGATACAAGAACATTTCCTTTTTTTTAGGGAACAAGTAGTTGGTGGCTTCTGCTCTCCAGCTCTATGTGGGCTCCCTGATATATGGCGGGATTATTTATACCTTTAATTATTGCTTATTATGCTGGTGTTTTAGCTTATTCTCATTAGGTGTTGGGGCTCTATCTCATTTTGTTATGGGGCCCTATGAATTCTAGTTATACCCCTGCCATCATACACAATCATCACAGGATAGGATGTTCTGATGCTTCCTTCTCTTCCCAACCCCATCAATCCGTTGTAGGAGAGAAAGGCAGTGAAAGTAGACGGAAAACCCTGTGTAATTTAATACAGGGGAGAAGTCAATTCTAAGTATGGACCTCTTCCTTGGGGACCCCATAACAGCTTCAAAGCTACTTCTATGATCTGTAGGTCACAGGATATCACAGGATCACACATTTCTAAGTCTCTGATAAACTGTAATTTTTTTTGTAATAACCAAGTATTGGAAAATCTGGTTTAGCAATGTATGCACTATCTATGTGATCTTGCTGTATAATAAGTTTATGTTTCAGCTTAATATTATCCTTCCTTTATATAACATCAATATATGACACAGACCTACACAAAGAATTTATTCATTCACATTGGTCCCTGCCCCATCTAATTTCCATAGTACTGGTACAAATACACATGTATAATGTGGACAATTTTATAGTAAAGGAAAGCATGGTGGCTCAGTGGTTAGCATTGTTGCCTTGCAGCACTAGGGTCCTGGATTCAAATCCAACCAACATCTTCATAAAAGTGATATATTGTCCACATGGAGGGTGTATGAGTTTCTTCTCATGCTCCAAAAACATACTGAGATGATAAAGGGGGGAGGAGGTACTCCAATCATGTTATTTCCTCCCTGCCAACCTGGTCTGTGTCAGCTGCTTGGAATGAAGAGGTGGCAGTAATCCCTGGAGCCGATTCCTAAGCTTTTATCAATCGACTCGTGGCCTTAACAACCGGCTTAATGACTGTTAGCAACTTCACAACACAGTAAGTTATAGGTCCCCCAGTATAGGTAATAGGGTCCCCCAGTGAGTTATATATCCCCCAGTAGGTGGATATATAGTTTATATGTCTCTCAGTAGGTATATAGGCAGGTTATATGTCCCCCAGTGGGTATATAGGCAGGTTATATGTTCCCCAGTGGGTATATAGGTAGGTTATAGCTCCCCCAGCAGGTATATAGGCATGTTATAGGTCCCCAATGGGTATATAGGCAGGTTATAGGTCCTCCAGCAAGTATATAGGTAAGTTATAGGTCTCCCAGTGGGTATATGCGGGTTATAGGTCCCACTATGGGTATATATGCAGGTTATAGGTCCCACTATGGGTATATATGCAGGTTATAGGTCCCACAGTGGGTATTTAGGCAGGTTATATGTCCCACATTGGGTATATAGGCAGGTTATAGGTCCCCCAGTGGGTATATAGGCGGGTTATAGGTCCCCCAGTGGGTATATAGGTGGGTTATAGGTCCCACAGTGGGTATATATGCAGGTTATAGGTCCCCCAGCAGGTAGAGAGGTCTAATGGGCTAATTAAAAACTAACAGTACTCTGCTTTCCCCCACTCCCTCAAGCTGTCGCTGTTCCTGGTCTTCCTGCACAGGCGGCGTGACATCATCAGGCTGCGCAGGCAGCGTGATGACACTGTCATGCCGCCTGTGCGGTGTACTCCGGTGAGCTGCAAGCCTGCTTGTGGTCCACCGGAGTACTCTGCGGAGCAGGGAGCCTTCAACTATAAGTGTGTCCAGAGGATGCACTTACAGCTAGTCCCCGGTGCTGCCACCATCGGCGATCGTCAAAGTCCCAAGACGATAGCTTAGCGAACGGTATAGACCTGGGACTTTAACGATCAGCGGCGGAGCCAGGGACTAGGTGGCAGCACATGCATAGCCCTTTCCATTCATCTCTGTGGGAGTTCTAAGTACATCTGAGCACCTTTGCTTGGTGGCACTTGGAACAACAGAGGTGTACAAAAAGACCTGCACATGGGTGGCCATTTCTGTTGCCAGCCCAGACTAAGTATGGTGAAAGCAGTATGATGGGAATACCCTTTTAACTAGCATTCTATAAAATTGCTTCCCCCCAAACTGAAGACAGAAACATAAAAGGCACTGCTGTGATTGGTAACAATCTCTATACAGCACCGAGGAATATACAGGCGCTATATAAGAAACAGAAATCATGCAAAATCTAAAGAATGAAGAGGTTTCAGCACTGTAATATATGATTACTACATATGCTGTATATCACATAGTGCCAGCATGGCCTGAAAGTCCTAGTGACTATACAGATAGGACCACATGTATGAAAACTGTCTTGGTCTAAGACTTTTTGTTGCCCATAGCAACCAATCAGAGCGGCCCTTTTATTTCCTATAGTGCTCTGAAAAAATGAAAGGGGCGCTCTGATTGGTTCTTATGGGCAGCAAAGAAAGTCTTAGACCCAAACAGTTTTCATACGTCGCCCATAGTGTTTCTTCAGAAGGTTTTCTTTTTGGGCCGTTAAAGGGGTTGTCTCACGACAGGGATTGCTGCTTTTTATGTTAAAAATTTAGCAAAAACAAGTCACATTGCACAGAGGTGTAACTCATACATGCCAACTTTTGAAAGTAAGAAAGCCGGAGATTTTAGGGGGCGGTGCGCGTAGCGCGTCGCACCAAAAATTTGCATGTCCACGCCCATCTTGCATGTGAGCCATGCCCCCTTTGAAAAGCCACACCCTACTCCACCTAACTGTGTAATGGCTCTGGAAGAAAGCTAAATTAGGGTTTTGGTGTCACCCAGCTTCCCTGAACTGTTGGATTGTCTATTCAGCATCCAGGAGAGCTTGAAACTGCCAAACCTGTGCCCCAATATGGTAGGTATCCAGTACCCTATTTGAACCCTGTAGCTAGGTAGTAACCCCCTGTAGCCAGGTAGTAGCCCCTGTAGCATGTTAACGCCCCCTTCTAGCCAGTTGCTGCTCCCTTTAGCCAGTGTGCCTTACCAGCCAGGATTGCCCCCAATAGCAGGAGTGCCCTTACGCCAGTAGTATCCTTGCCAGGTGTGCCTCCCAATAGCCAATGCAGATGCCCCATAGCAGGCAGATACCCGTTTACCTAGGCAATGCCCCATGTTAGCAGGTATAGGCTAAAGACCCCACCTCCTTCGATCGACTGCGAGTGCTCTCTGGCTTCCTCTAAAGCTAGGAGACCATTGCCGGACAGCAGTTCTCAGCAGTTCGTCACTGCAGGCCAGTAGTCACCAGAAAACATGCCCCTGAATTCACAAATGAAACTGAGAACACAGGACTGAGGTAAGATGAATCGATGTAGTGAGACAACCCCTTTAATCTTCACAATGCCATTCTGTTGATTATGGGATACTTTTATTATGATATGATTCCCTTTAATAGGACACTATATCATCATGACAGATCCACTTGAACCCTGAATAAAAAAAATATCAAAGGGGTCAAAGATTGAAATAATAATGAAGAATAACGATAGTAAAATACCTCACTTGAATTCAGTTTCTAAACAAATAATAAATCTCTCATCGCAGCTGTAATTCAGCAGATTAAAAGGCATTACAGGTATTGTAGGACAGTTATTGTAAGAGCTCCTTAGGTAACATGTAAACCTATACCTGTATAACACGAAGATTATCAGCAGTTTCAGCATGGCTTTATGGGATAGGAGGTGGAGATGAAATGTATACAATATGTATAAATGATTGGAATTACAGAGTGGGGCAGATTTATCAATACTGTAACTCCTAGACAGTGTTAAGCTAGACTAGACAGTCTTACAGTGTGCCACATTTATTGTGATGTTGAAGTTAGAACGGTCTAGTGATTCTAACTTTACACCTTTATAAGTTGCCTTGCTTTATACCACTAACTGTGCCAAAATTTTGCCGCATGGTTTCACACAGTAAGCCAAGCCCCATTTCCATGAATCTATTCCCCCTTTGTAGGACGAGGCGCAGAAGTGTCTGGAAACTGTCTAAAACATATAAATAAATGTGATATAAAGCAGGTACAACATTATTTTTGGTGCAAATTGTGCCAGAATTCTTTTGCAACTGCCTTGATAAGTGTGCCCCAGTATTTGCTTTTCATAAGAAGTTACCATCCACCGACAAGAGTTTTCTTTTTTTAATCCTTTATAGAAATTAATTTGGTCCAAGCTGAATTTTGCCCTTGCGCCCTATAGCTGCTATTGAGTAGTCAGCTGGAGTTATTATTGAAAGTCCCGTAAATACAACTGATTGGTGGGTAAGTGGTCGGGTGACCTGGTTGTGCTCTCATAAAATGGATGGGATATATCCATCCCTGTCCATAAAAGCCTGACCTATTAAAATAAAACATTATTTATCCCATAGGCCGAAAACTGTAGAAGAAAAAAAATTACAAACACCAAAATTATGTGTTTTTTTTGGTCATTTCACATCCCTTAAAAATTGGAATGAAAAGTGATCAAAAAGTCACATCTATCCGAGAATGGTACCAAAAAAAAGTGCACTTCAGCCCGCAAGGAAATGCCTTCAGGTTTATAGGTGGAAGTATAAAAAAGTTACTAGTCGGAAAACTGGCGCTGCGCCGCAAATTTCAGAAATGGTTGGATTTTTTTTACAGTACTAAAACATAATGAAAACCCTACATATTTGGTATTGCAGGAATCATATCAACCTGCAGAATACAGATAACACATCATTTATACTGAAGAGTGAACGCCGTAAAAACAAAACCCCCATAAACACACAAGTAGGATTTTTTTTCACATTTCACCCTACTTAGAATTTTTTGGTGGTTTCCCAGTATATTCTATGATCGGTCAATGATGCCATTAGCAAGTGTATCTTGTCCCACAAAATAAAAGCCCTCATATGTTTATGTAGATGGAAAATGTATGGCTCTTTGAAGGCAGGGATGAAAAAAAAAACCTTAGAGCCATATTATTATGACCAACTATCAGGATGGTGTTAATGAATAGTGAGGCAGACAACAGCACAATCGTAGATAAAGACAACAACATGAATAGATTCAATCCGGATGATGAGCAGCGACAAACAAGAACCAACCCTAACTAACTTTTCTTGAATTCTTCCCTTGACCTACCCCTTACACCAGATACCTGTGACTATCCCTGAAAAATCCTTAAATATATTCCTAAACTACAACTGTCCCTAACATAAACAGGAGGACTCTAGGACCCAGGCACAACCCAACACTGAAAACAGCAAGAAACAAACACTGCCAATAGGCTGGGATTGTCACAAGATACAGGTTTTTCACAATTCAGGAAAAAGAAGCAAAACAATTAACCAGCAACACTTACAGCAGCAAGGACTTGACTTCAGGGGTAAAACACACCAACTATAACTCATCCAAACAAGACTGGACTAGTTATACAATATTCAACATACAGGATAACTAGGTATAGAATACATAACAAAACTACTAGGTATGATGGCATAGATCTTACACTACAATCCATACCATGCTGCCACAACCAGGAAACTTTATAGACACTAGCAACTCCCATTCTAACAAGCAGGCTGCGCAGCTTGTTAAGTTGCCCTGATGATCAGATGTAAGGCAGTTTTCTATGCAATCTAATAAGAAGGAAAGGACGAAATAGTGGGGAGAGCCCTGCTGTTCATAAAAGACTGTAACATTGTACCCTTTGATCAAGGACCAGGTTTCAGACTATGTACCATCATGCCTTTGCTCAATGCATAAAAAACTGAAACAATTTCTAATAAACATCACATCAAAACCTTCAGCCACTCCAAGTAAGAACCGCTAAGCATAGTGAACTTATATAAAGAATATGTTCCTTGTAAGCACCAAGCTGAAAGTGCCTCATCTGAGTCAAGGGTTCCTAAGTTTGCAAACATTGTACATCAGTGATATCATACATCATATTCTTGCTGCGCTATCTCCTTTGTGAGGCAGTCTTCTCTAGGCAACTCATAAAACCAACACCAGCCCATAGAGGTACAACCCTGCCTACAAAGGGTGACATGTATGAACGTTGGCGCTGACAGGCCAGTTCTAAATCCCTTTAAGGTAGGGTAGAATGTGCCATAATGTATGAAGCTGTTTTTCTGCAGGTCATACATACAGAGCAGTGTAGAGCCAATAGCACAAGTCTGGCTCAGGCACCACCTCTACTCTGGTCTGTTCTTCTGCAGGTCATACATACAGAGCAGTGTAGAGCCAATACCACAAGTCTGGCTCAGGCACCACCTTTACCCTGGTCTGGCTGTTCTTCTGCAGGTCATACATACAGGGCAGTGTAGAGCCAATACCACAAGTCTGGCTCAGGCACCATCTTTACCCTGGTCTGTTCTTCTGCAGGTCATACATACAGGGCAGTGTAGAGCCAATACCACAAGTCTGGCTCAGGCACCACCTTTACCCTGGTCTGGCTGTTCTTCTGCAGGTCATACATACAGGACTGTGTAGAGCCATACCACAAGTCTGGCTTTAGGCACCACCTTTACCCTGGTCTGGCTGATTCTTTCTGCAGGTCATACATACAGAGCAATGTAGTGCCAGTACCACAAGTCTGGCTCAGGCACCACTTTACCCTGGTCTGGCTGTTCTTCTGCAGGTCATACATACAGAGCAATGTAGTGCCAGTACCACAAGTCTGGCTCAGACACCACCTTTACCCTGGTCTGGCTGTTCTTCTGCAGGTCTTACATACAGGGCAGTGTAGAGCCAATACCCAAGTCTGGCTCAGACACACCTTTACCCTGGTCTGGCTGTTCTTCTGCAGGTCATACATACAGGGCAGTGTAGAGCCATACCACAAGTCTGGCTCAGACACCCCCTTTACCCTGGTCTGGCTGTTCTTCTGCAGGTCATACATACAGGGCAGTGTAGAGCCAATACCACAAGTCTGGCTCAGACACCACCTTTACCCTGGTCTGGCTGTTCTAACTGTTCTGTGCCTAGGTTTGGTGTCAAAGATTCATAAATGTGTCTACTTCTATGAATGTGGTGTGACGCCCCTAGAACGTCCCAAATCTTTGGCGCACTAAAAAGTGTGACGCTGACGCTTATCGCGCCAAAGTTTGGAATGTAACTGTTCATACATCTATAGAACAGGTCTACTACAGCTTTTTGACGCCCGAAAACTGCCACAGCCCCGTTTGTACATGTCACCCAAAGTGGTTAACACCACCCTCTTGTTTGGCTCCTTTTTATGTCCAAGAGGGCAGTCTGTACCCTAATGAGGTCATTCTACATTGGACAACACAGAGTTTAGACTGAGCTGTTTAATTGACCAAATATGTGACTAGGTCTGGTCATACACCTGCCCAAGCTTCTGTTTTTGTAGACCACCTATCTTTACTTAGATGGATAAGCATCAGCATCGAGCAGTCGGCACGTGCGTAAGAAATACTGTATAAAAGTATTTAAGTTAGACTTCTTGTACTTAGGTTGAAAATTGGCATCATTGTACACATTTTGTGAAACTTAATTTACTGATTGCAAAATTAATTATTTCACAATACATTTCTATGTTCTCCTAATTTTCTTACCCATGCATTACAAAGAGGTTGGTTGTAGCATAAATTCAGATTATTTATAGCATAAGTTACATATTTTGCTACCACCCTTATGCAACATCGATGGTTTTTGGGGATCCATTCATATTAAATTGTATGGTGAACGGATTTAAAATGGCCATTCCTTTTAAAAGATTTTTTGGGCTGTTTTCATGAACCTCTTTCTATTACCCGCTCAACAGTGTTGGTTGAAGGGGATGTTGGAGATGGCCATTCCTATTACGCAATGTTGGTTGAAGTGGATGTTGGAGATGGCCATTCCTATTACGCAATTGTTGGTTGAAGCGGATGTTGGAGATGGCCATTCCTATTACGCAATGTTGGTTGAAGCGGATGTTGGAGATGGCCATTCCTATTACGCAATGTTGGTTGAAGTGGAGTTGGGATGGCCATTCCTATTACGCAATGTTGGTTGAAGTGGATGTTGGAGATGGCCATTCCTATTACGCAATGTTGGTTGAAGCGGATGTTGGAGATGGCCATTCCTATTACGCAATGTTGGTTGAAGCGGATGTTGGAGATGGCCATTCCTATTAAGCATTGTTGGTTGAAGCGGATGTTGGAGATGGCCATTCCTATTACGCAATGTTGGTTGAAGCGGATGTTGGAGATGGCCCCTTCCTATTAAGCAATTGTTGGTTGAAGGGATGTTGGAAGGGTGGCCATTCCTATTTAAAAACAATTTTTGGTTGAAGCGGTTGTTGGAGTTTGGGCCCTTCCTATTACGCAAAGTTGGTTGAGCGGAGTTGGAGATGGCCATATTCCTATTTTGCAATGTTGGGTTGAAGGGATGTTGGAGATGGCCATTCCTATTAAGCAATTTTTGGTTGAAGCGGATGGTTGGAGATGGCCATTCCTATTAAGCATTGTTGGTTGAAGCGGATGTTGGAGATGGCCATTCCTATTAAGCATTGTTGGTTGAAGCGGATGTTGGAGATGGCCATTCCTATTACGCAATGTTGGTTGAAGCGGATGTTGGAGATGGCCATTCCTATTAAGCATTGTTGGTTGAAGCGGATGTTGGAGATGGCCATTCCTATTACGCAGCTATTGATGGTAAATGTATTACAGACCATTTATATCAGTGACTAATGCTACAATATATTGGATGAACTGATTTATCATCAGAGTGAGTTCCTTGTCAAGGAAATCCCTCTATGGTGTCCACATGCCCTGATAGAATAATGTCTACTAGGACTTCATTGAACAACAACTTTTAACACTTACAAACATGACCTGAATCACTAATAAGTACCAGTCACTCTCATTTCAGTTTAAATGGCCATGTCCCAGGTATCTCCTCATTTTAAAGCGGAATTAAAAGGGCACTGCCATCAGGAAGAAGTATTTTTGTTAAAACCAATATTCCTGGAAAACTTTTGTTGTTGTTGAATTTTTGGATTTTTTTTTTTTATTTCAGTAGTCCTATGCAACTAAAAATTATATGTAAAATATTGTCCTTCTCCAGCTGTGAAATAGTACTTTTACATGATAGGGCAGACTAATCTCACTTTAATTCAGCTGCTACTTATCTCTATATAGTCTCATTACAAATAGTAGGTAATAACATAATGATTGATCCATTGATCTCTCCACAGGGATATACAAGAATATACTAGATCATTAGCAATACATGAAAGTAAAATAGGGTAAAAGGGGGTGGGGTTTTTCTTCACACTTATCAGGTTATTGCTGATAATATTTATACTTCTCAGATCAGATTCAACCAGAAAGAAGGATCATCAAGTGATCCTCTCACTGCTGTGTTATCAGAGCTCACAGAAGGAAAGACAGAGAGAGTAATGTGCATAGGGGAGCTTTTAAAAATTATATGAAAAAAAACAACCAACCAATTAAAAAAAAATCCATATAATAGTTACATATTAATAAGAAACTTAAGAAATGAATGGTAGTGTCCCTTTAATATATCTGTATAGCTCTGGTATATAGAAAAAATTTAATGTATCACTAGACATATTCTTCAATTAACAGCGCTGTAGGGAAATAGTAAGGGGTAAGTCCGACTTTCATATACTAGCTAGAAACAATATATGGTTTTGCACATTAAAAAACATTTTTGAAAAAAATGAGCATAGGTGCAAACAGGTTTTTAAATCAATGCAGTGTATTTAGATGCTTCACTCCCTGAAGTATGGAGGTCTGAACAGGATCCAAAAAAGAGGTAACAATAGTGTATTAATAGTGTAGGAACCCAACTGCATTTGATGTCCCGTTGATGTTTCAGAGGTGGCTTAAAGAGAACCTGTCACATAGGTTATGCCCCCCTTGCTGAGGACAGAACAAGGTAGTGTCAGGCCTGCTGTTTCCAGCACTGTGTCCCTTATTCTGTAATATGCTGTAGTTTTCATGTATTTAATGCTCAAATCTGCAGTTTTCAGCCAGAAGAGTCATTCGAAGAGTCCATCAGAGAGTCAGTTTTTTTCAAACCCCGCCCACCTGATGCTAGCCCCCGCCCATCTCACCTGATAAACCTATTACTTTGAATAGGTAGAAACATGTGAATAACTGCCAGTGGGCGGAGCTAGCCTTTGGTGGGTGGAGTTAACACCTGTTCATGAATAAGATTTGAGGGCTAAATGCTCTAAAACTACAGCATCTTACAGAAGAAGGGATACAGTGCTGGGAACAGCAGGTCTGACACTAGCTTGTGCTGCCCTCAGCAAGGGGGGCATAATCTATGTGACAGGTTTCCTTTAAGCAGTTTTGATCAAAAATGTGAACTAAAATTTTTCATGTATCCTAGATAGCAGAAATGCTTTTTCAAGAATTCCTATGTCCCCTTTGATAGTTTCTCTAGTTTATAGTATGCCGCTGATATTGGAATGATGATATGGAGGGCGACTGGAACACGGAAGGTACCTTAAACCAAATGTCACAACTGGCTAAACCTATGTAGGTCAGGTAGTAGTGGTAACTTGTTGAACTTGAATTCTTAAGGACAGGTCAAATACCTGATAATGAAAGTGTAACCTTATAACCTCTCTTGTACGTAAGACCACACCTAAAATACGCAATGGAGCTCTGGTCACTGAATTATTAAACAATTACAACTGTACTCGGATAATTATACTCGTGTAACCAAATGATAAGTGGCATAGAAACTCTTGATTATGAAACAATACTGATCAAGAGGGACTACAAAATGTATAAACTATGAGGACGAAGTGTTACACAAACCAAACGTAATATATGAAGTGGCCAAGTGGGCGAACCTTCTCAGTGATTGACATTAGTGTGCTTATAGATATAACAGTTGCTGAACAGGACCACCCACTGGACTCTTCAGTTCAGAATGGGAAGAGATTTTAATAAATAAATGACAAATTATACTGAAACTTTTTTTCATTTATTAAACAGTATTTTATTTGACACCTTCAAAATACAAAACTCATAATTTGCAATGTACAATACACATTATTTTGACATAAATCAACTCAGAGTGTCAACATTTTCAAGTAAACATCCATATTTGTACAACTTTGGTCTTTTTCTATTTTAACAAATCAATAAGCAACAACCTTCAGTTAAACTTGAAAGCCAGGACAGTATTTCATAATGACCATGCATAACTTGAAAGAATATGGGTTGTCAGAAAAAGCGTAGTCAGGTTATCTTTTAATATTTAACTTAAAGTGGTTGTCTCACTACAGCATTTGGCAGCCTTTTGTGTTGGTTGCCAAGCAGAGCTTGTGAAAAGGAGGGGCGTGTTTCTCCTCCCAGCAGGGAGTATCTTCACTCTCTGCAGACACGCCCCACAACTGTGTGCACGTGAGGATTCATTCTGTGTGAGCTGGGGGAATGGAGAGGCTCTCAGCTGTCTGAGACTAATTCTATGTGCACAAAGCAAATGACAAAATGCCGTCCAAAATCCGATGGCATTTAAGTATTTGCTGTGTAGACATAGCCTAAGGAATCATTGGAAGTGAAATGCTAAGTGTAACTCGCTCTCTCTACATACTTTGCAACTAGAATGGGCATTTGACATTCAGGACTCTGGGAAAGATGAGTGATTTTTTTTCTCTGTCTCTCTCTCACATAGTGATATATCCTGCAGATTATTATACCTCTAACCTCTACAGATCTGCAGAAAAAAACTATATGCTTTATCTATTTGTGTTTACATGGGACTGCAGATCTGTCTCACAAGTGGTTTACATGGGACTGCACATCTGTCTCACAAAAGTTTTTGCATGGGACTACACAGTACAGCTGTGTTTTTTCTCTGTGATTTACGTGGGACTGTGCATCTGAGTCACAAAAGTGATTTACGTGGGACTGCACAGTACAGTTGTGTACTCTGTGATTTACGTGGGGCTGCACATCTGTGTCACAAAAGTGTTTTATGTGGGACTGCACAGTACAGCTGTGCTCTCTGTCTGTTATTTCCATGTGATTTGTAGCAGATAATGATGCGCTCGGCCGCCGTGGAAGAAGAGACGCTGATGGCTGTAAAAAAGAGAGCGCAGATTGGGTCCTATGTAGACACACACCGAGTGTAAAGAAAAGGTCGGGTGCTCCCCTATTATTGCTGTACTAGGGATACGGTACAGCTCGTATTAGCGCTTGTTCTCAATCTAGAGATTTCAAGATGAGCAGCTCCGGTCCTGGTTCCCGCCGCCGGTTCCACGAGGACGCCGAAGTGTATGATAAGGAGAAGTTCAGTAAGCAGCGAATCCAAGATAGGGACTACTAACAAACTAAAACTGGGGAACACTATAGGGACTAGAGCGCTTAATATGAATTAACCACAAGTTGGCTTATTTAAATAGAATAATTTATTTATATTATACAGCATATAACGCGTTTCGCAGGTTTATGCCTGCTTCCTCAGATATGCCCTGATATATCTGAGGAAGCAGGCATAGACCTGCGAAACGCGTTATATGCTGTATAATATAAATAAATTATTCTATTTAAATAAGCCAACTTGTGCTTCCAATACAATTGGACTCGCTGACAAGTCCATAGCCCATGTGATGGCTCAGCACATTTGGGGCATTCCAGTATCCTGTTGGGGAAGGCCACGGTGGCTGGTATGTCAAAAGCATAAATGGTAGTGTGGGCCATCCTAAAATACGTGTCACGCCACTTCTCACAAATTATATATTTTTTCATTTTCAAAACAGCTTTATTAAAATAAAGCACGAAAGGTACAACAGTAATAAATCAAGCAGAAAGATAACGGTCTACAAGTGAATAGTCAGACTTATGCATAAAATACAGCAAATAGAAAGTGCTAGATACACAAAGATAATCCAAATGTTCTTCAGAACAAGCTCTTGTCGCCTGTCTGGGGCAGATCAAATAAATACGGTCTCCTGTAGAGACCAGTTTAGACACAACATAGAAGATCATTTAGTGACTATATACTGTTGACACATTTATGTTATATAATAACAATAAGAACAGTTGAGATAAAAAAAAATCAACCTGAGAAACCGACCGGACGAGACCACTAGACGCGCCACTCCTCCTTATGATTAGGTGATAGAATCAATCTCAGCGGGAGTCGTCCCTAATTTAGTTCTAAGTGTATATATCGGTGCAAGGACAAAACTCCAGAGGAATCGAGGTTATTATCCTAGCGCACTGCCTTAAAACGTTTTTGGCCCCAGTGAAAAACCCCCCCCAATTTCCCCCAAATTTTCCCCATATCCCGATCAAAAGCGCGGGGTGGGTCTTGCCCTTTCCCTCCATGCGCTGCGGGGGTAGAAAATCCCCTTTAAAAACCATTCGGGGGGCCAACGTGGGGGTCTGCGTCGAGGGGGCCACTTTTTTGGGGAAATCAGTGATTTACCCGCTGTAAGAAGGGAAATAAAAGAAAAAACCCCCCTTTAAGGAAATCAGGTCGGGGGGGAGTATATAAAGCAAAAATTAAAAACTGCGGTGAGTTTTGAAGGTTATCCCTATGATGGATTAAATTTTGGGCCCGATCATTTTCCCCCCAAAATGGCTGAAGGGCCTCACAACCCCCCCCAAATTTGTGGGTCATATTTTCCCATCTCCTTTCCCAACATCTCCAGCAGGAATCAGGCACTGGGATTTTAAATCCCCAATGAAATTTAATTTGGGTTTAATTTCTTATACCAGCGAGAAAAGGATTTTAAAATTAATTTTTTTTATCCTACAAGAGGTTTACGGCCCTTGTTGGAAGAGTGAAATTTCTTTAAACCCAGTTTTCCCTGGAAAAGTTGTGATTTATTTCCCCTGCCCCCAAATTTGCGCGGGAAAACTGTGGACAATTATTGGGTGGGTCTAATCACCCAAATTGTACAAAGGGGGGAGGAAAGGCGCTTTGGGGCTGTTTGCTCGGAAGGGCATAATGCTCAAAGCAAGGGGAAGACTACGATTTTAGTTTTAGCTTAATTTTTGTTGCTGTAAAAAATAATTTTTTAAGCTAAAAAAAATTGAAAAAAAAGTTTTTGGAGATCGATGGGGCTCGGGGGCATTTTCCCTCGTAAGCCCTTAAAGGGAATGAGCCCCAAAAAGTTCCAATGCGAAGCTGTTTTCGATGTTTTCCCAAACCCATACAAAAAAACCAAGGGGAGGGCAGAGATATGGATCCCGGGGACCCCCTTTAAATTTTGGGGGTTTTTACCAAAGGGGGCCTTTCCCTGGAAAGGGGGAACCAGGTTGGAAAAATTGGCCCCCCGGGGGGCAAAATGAAAACAACTAAAAGAAGGAATTTGGGGTTCAACAAGGTATGGCAGTTTAACCGGGGTTGATATGAGGGAAAAAAGGAAGGAAGAAAAGGAAAGGGGCGGGGCCGGGCCATTAACCCGCCCCTAAACCTGGATCCATCCCCAAAAATAGGGGAGGGGCATAGAACCAGTAATAATTCTGGGTTGAAAGGTGGCCGCTGGGGAAAATATTTTTTTGGGTCGGGGCAGCGCCGGGGGCCCCCTTTCTTTTTTTTTCCTCCCCAAAAACACCCCTTTTCGGTTTCTAAAGTGGGTTTGTTATCCCAAAACAAATTCCCGGGAAAAAAATGAATTAGGCAATTTAAAATCGGGTTTGGGGTTTTAAAAATGGGGTAAAGAGGGGGGAAAGGTATTTTTATTTTAAAAATTTGTTAACCCCCTTCCTTTTCCCGGGAGAATTTCCCTCTTTCCCCCCCCTTGGGACAAACCCCCCTTAACCCGTGCCAGTGGACTCCCAAATTTTTAGATAAAAGGGGCAAACCGGATTAGGGTTTTATTAGAGACCCTAAACCCCCTAGATAGGGAAAAGGGAAATTCATCCCCCCACGAAAGGGGAATCCCGTGTTTTAAATTTAAGGCTCCCTACAGGGGGGAGTGTAGGGAAAAATTTCAAGGCCATACTTTTGGGAGAAAATTTTTTTTAAAAATTTACTGAACATACCATAGGGGTTTTGGGAAAGAACCCCATCAGAGGGGCACAGGGAGGTTTCAGGGCCCCAGTTTAAAATATTAACCCAAAAAAGGGCATTCCCCCACGGGAAAGCCGCGCATTTGTGGTGCTCAAATTCCCAAACCCTGATACCTTTTACCCCCCCCCTTGGGGCCCCTCTGGGGGGACTGCCCCAAAAGGTAACTACATGGGAGAATTTTAAATAAAAGGAAATACGGGGATGGGTGTGGGATAAACCGTCTTTTGTGCCGAGGTGAGCGGCCAAAATTAAAAAGGGGCTGAAAGGAAAACAATTAAATTTTTTAATTTGGCAGACCAGGTGGAATTTTAATGGGGGGAAGGTTTTGTTTTGAAGCAAACATGGGAAACCTAAAAGGGAAGTGCGGGGGACAGGAGCGGACCTCGGGAATTGGGCCCAAAATTATCGGTTTAAAGGGTTTTTCCGGCATTTTTAAAACCGGTGGGTAGCATTGCAGGGGTGCGTGGGGGGTTTTTTGGACATGGGGGATAAAAGGTACCCTCTTTAAATTTTTAAACAGGGCCTCCCTTTTCCCCCCTTTTGGGCATATTGGTCAATATGTATCAAGTCTGGCAAAATGGAATTTAATCTAATGGCAATTAATTTTGCATATAAATTAGTGTCTACATTTAATAACAATATGGGTCTATAACTAGGAAAAGCTAGAGGGTCCTTCCCAGGTTGAAGGATCATGGTGATGTGAGCTTGTAGAAAAGCGGGGGGGGAATGGTTGTGATGGTGACACAGTATTAAAAGAGGCCAGGAGAGACTCCGATAAGTTTTCCCGAAAAATTTTGTAAAACTTGGCAGTGAAGCCATCTGGGCCCGGGCTTTTCCCTGTGGGTAGAGCAGAGATTGCCATGGACAATTCTCCCGGAGTAAAGGGATCCTCCAACGCCTGAAGTCTGTCAGTATCCACTTCCGGGAGAGAAGCCGATAGGAGGAATGAGTCAATATCAGCCAGAGTAGGGGCTCCAGGCCGAGCAGCTACAGCCTGTGGCAAATTATAGAGCACTCTATAGTACTCCTGGAAGCTTTCCAGTATCTCAGAGGTGCGGTGAACAATGCCTCCTTGCTTAGTTTTGATAGCAGGGACATATAAGGAGGCCCTCTTATCTCTTAAGGCTCTTGCTAGTAGTCTGCTCGGCCTGTTTCCCCATAAATAATATGACCCAGCACAAAGCTGTCTCGTGTTTAGTGCGGAGCAAGTCCTGGAGAGTAGTGTCCGCCAACGTAGTTTTATGGGCTACTTCCAATTGCGTCAACCGTGCCAGTAGGGAAGATAATTTAGCCGCCTCCCTCTTTAGTTGGGATCCATGTTTAATTAAGATACCTCGGAGTGTACATTTCAATGCCTCTCACTTTAACTGAGGAGGGGTAGGGTCCGCAAAGTGGTCTTTTTGAAAGCCAAGCATCCGTGAGCTGCATACTGTGTAGGAGCTTTTTTATTTTATTTAATTTGTTTCGGGGTACAGAGGAGTGTCCCGTCGATGTATCTACACTCGGGTTAAGCGCTATATTGAAATCCCCACAAAGTATAATTTTACCTTCTGCATATATGTTCAAGTCATCTAGGACTGAGGCGAGAAATGACAGCTGGCCTTGATTTGGGGAATATATGTTTGCTATAGTGAAGAGTGTTCCAGAAATACTACACTTAGCAAAGATATATGTTGCATTGGGATCTGTCTTAGTATCTATCAATTGTACCGGAAGATTTTTGTGAAAAAAAATAGCTACCCCTTTAGATTTGCCAGAGGGATTGCTGCTGTGGCACCAAAGAGGAAAGTACTTGTTTCTATACGCCTCCAGGTGACCCTTTGTCACTGTCCGTGCCACGTTCCTGTCCTTATGCTGCGGCCTCTGCTGCGAACCGCAGTCGTACCTATGTTCCTAGCGCAGATCTAGTTCCTGTTGCAGTGTCGCTGTGTGCGCTCCTGTAGCCGCTGCTTACTCACCTGTGATTGCTGTGCGGCTTTCTCTTGCTGGCCATGCGCTCCTCCATCTTTGGGTGCTGCCTATCCTTGTAGCTCTATAGAGGGCGGCGGCCACATCTTCCCCTTTCCCTTTTTTTCCCCCAGTGTGCAACGGGTTGGGTTCCCCTTTCCAATCCCCTTCACCTGTGGGTTTATAAGCCTGCTTCTCTTCACACTCCCTGCCTGATCCTTGTTGTGTTATGTTGTGTCTTATTGTAGTCTGTTGCTGTGTGGTTTCTGATCTTGTTTGTTAGCAGTCCGGTGTGCTCATGTGGTCTCTTTGTGTCTGTGTCTTTGTGAGTTTCCTTGCCTTGTTCTCTGCCCGTGTTCCTGCCCTGGTCATGCCTTGGTTTCTTGCCCGGGTTTAGCTTAAGTCTCTGCTTATGTTCTTGGGGTCTTCAGTCTGTCTATTTATTGTTCCCTTTACCTTTTGCTTATCCTCCTGTTTGGCATCTGTTTTGTCCCCGTCTTTGTTTGTACCTGCACATATTTACTTCTTGTCTGCTTTGTCTCTGTTCCCATTCTGTTGGTGCCTAGCCTTGGCACTTCTGGCCTCTCTGGTCAGCTGCCACTGCCGGGGACTGCTCTGAGGTAGCACCTGGTGGCTGTTGGGGGTCAGTCAACCTTACCATCAAAGGCTCTGTGAAGATGCACATGTCCGATGGCCACTTGGTTACGCCCCCTCGGAGCAAGCCCGGCAGTGGTCCAGTGGGTCCACTACCTGCTTTACCCGCTCATCCGTTACACCCTTCATGATGTGTGTCTCCTGTAAACAGAGGATTTGAGTCCGCTGTTTATGTAAGCTATATAATATTTGGGACCGCGGCTCCGGGATATTGAGTCCCTTAACATTAAGGGACGATATTTGGAACACTATCATGGTGACCAAAAGAGAAAAATCAAAAAGAGTAGGCGGAGTGGTATGTAATGCCCTCGTCTCATCCAGTCGAAAGAAAAACATTTTTTAATAGAACCTTGAAGTGAAACAAACCACATGAAAAAGCCTATCCAACCATGCCTAGCCAAATCTAAAACACTAAACCTTGCAGTATTGCTCACTGCTACATACGAGCACATGGTGCTCACAACAATACCTATGGGGGGTAGACAGGGAGCAATCCCTATAACCATAGTTGCCAACTTTTGAAAATGAAAAAGCAGGAGACTGTAGTGGGCGGCGCATAGCAAAAATTTGCATGGACACGCCCATCTTGCCGGTGTTTCACGCCCCTTCAAAAAGCCACACCCACTCCACCTTACTGCATAACGGCTTTGGAAGAAAGCCAGGTAGATGCCCTTGTAGCCAGGTAGTAGCCCCCCATAACCAGGTAGTGCCCTTTACAGGCAGGTAGATGCCCCCTTGTAGCCAAGTAGATGCCCCCTTGTAGCCAAGTAGATGCCCCCTCTGTAGCCAGGTAGATGCCCCCCTTTGTTAGCCAGGTAGATGCCCCCCTTTGTTAGCCAGGTAGTGCCCCCTTTGTTAGCCAGGTAGTGCCCCCTTTGTTGCCAGGTAGATGCCCCCTCTGTTGCCAGGTAGATGCCCCCCATTGTTTGCCAGGTAGTGCCCCCTTTGTTGCCAGGTAGTGCCCCCTTGTTGCCAGGTAGTGCACCCATTTGTTTGCCAGGTAGATGCCCCCTCTGTTGCCAGGTATGACCCCTAAAGCCCCCTAAATATGAATAATAAAGCCAGTCATCCTGACCAGGCTCCTGCAGGCTGGTCGCCCCCGGACGATCTCTCAGGGGAAGTGAAGCACGCTGCAGGTCATTCCCCTGCTCGCTGACCGTTGTATAGCGCCACGCGCATGTCATATAGCGGGGAGAAGGGAGTAGGGAGCGATCCCCTCCTGCCTCTGACAGCGAGACCGGGTGGGTCGAAGTTGGCGCAGGGCCGCTTGCACCCCCTGTGGGAAGGCCAAGCGCGAGACGCCCCATGTTTGCCAGGTAGTGCCCCTCTTTTGGGACAGGTAGGTGCCCCCATGTTTGCCAGGTAGGTGCCCCCATTGTTTCCCAGGTAGTGCCCCCTCTGTTGCCAGGTAGGTGCCCCATTGTTTGCCAGGAAAGTGCCCCCTTGTTTGCCAGGTAGTTTGCCCCATTGTTTCCCAAGGTAGTGCCCCCTTGGTTGCCAGGCAGTGCCCCCCTTGTTGCCAGATGATGCCCCCAATGGTTGCCAGGTGATGACCCCATTGTTTGCCAGGTTGATTTTCCCTATTGTTTGCCAGGTAGATGCCTCCATTGTTTGCCAGGTAGATGCCCCCTCTGTTGCCAGGTAGAGCACACGGAGTTGCCAGGTTGTGCCCCCCTTGTTTGCAGGTAGATGCCCCCTCTGTTGCCGGGTAGTGACCCCCTAAAGCCCCCCTAAAAAATAAAATAATAAACCCACTCCCCTGACCAGGCTCTTGCAGCGCGGCCCCCGGCTTCGGACGATCTCCTCAGGGGAAGTGAGAGCAGCCGGCGCGTCAATTCCCCTGCGGCCTGTCAATACAGGGGGAGAAGGGAGGAGGGAGCGAACCCTCCTGCCTCCTCCCTGCACAGCGAGACTCCGGGCGGGTGAAGCGGGCACAGCGGCCGCTTCACCCGCCTGTGGGAACGGCCCAGCGGCGCCAGAGTAGCGCACCAACGCTACTCTTGCGCCGCGGTCAGTTAAAGAACCCCCGCCGCCTGCTGCCGGCGGGAGGAATGCCAGCTTTCCCGGGAGGGCGGGGGGGGGACCCCAAATAGCGGGAGAGTTGGCATGTATGCCTATAACCTCTGAAAGTGCTCGTAACGGAGAGCGCTTAGGAACATCCGTGGGACCTATCTAGGGATAACAGTTCTTATAAACTTATGTATATCAAAGACATCTAACATATATAAGCAAATACAGCCCGAAGGGGCAACCTTCGTGTAGCTCTAAAAGGGGGCCAAGCCTGGACCCATTCGATATCAATAAGCAAACACTGTATCTTCCATCGCCTACCCTATCCGGTTATATGCTGACTGGAAAGTCCCTCAGTATCGTTGGTCAATCCAAGGTAGGGCTATTGAGTGTTATAAAGAAGACTTCTCTTCGACGCACCATCCACCCTCCAGGCGCATCACAGCTCTTTGGCGCCTTGAAAGTTGCTGTTCCTTAGGAGAGGATGAAATGGCTTCGTTGTCCAGCTGAGAGGAAGATCGGGTCTGAAGCTCGTAGGTCGAAGCCGCCGCATAAGCCATATCCCAGTCTGGGAGGGAGACTGGTGGCAGTTTCAGGGTGGCAATGAAATTCGGTAGATCCGAGATGGTTCTGAAGGTAACAGTATAGTCCTCGGCTCTCACATGAAGGGCGAATGGAAAGCCCCACCTGTACTGGATGTGTCTTTCCTGTAGTAGAGTGGTAAGCGGTCGCAGGGCCGATCTAAGACGCAGAGTGCGCCTGGATAGGTCTGGAAATATCACAACCTTAGCTCCTTCATGTGTAAGATTCTGGATGCTCCTGGCTTGCTTCATGATGTTTTCCTTTATAGTGTAATAATGTACGCGGCATATGACGTCCCGTGGTTTGGTGGGGTCTTGACTGGAGGGGCGCAAGGCCCTATGCGCTCTGTCCAGTTCTATGGGCGAGTCCCCTGCTTTGCCCAATAGCTGATTAAAGAGTCCGTGAAGGACCGCATCAGGTCTTGATTTTTCACGGTCTCAGGGATACCACAGATCCTGATATTGTTCCTGCGGTTCCTGTTTTCAGAATCATCAAATTGGTTCACCAAGTTCTGGTACAGGCTTTGTTGTTGCTTCACCGCTGCTTGCAGGTCAGAGATCGATTGGCGTGTGTCAGCTTGGGATGCTTCCAAGGCCTGTACTTTTGTTTGAATATTGGTCACATCTGACTTAACGGTATGAAAGTCTTGCTGCCATGCACTTTAAGGTCCTGAGCCAGGTCTGCCAAATCATTCTTGGTGGGTATCAGAGTCAAAAGTGCTTGAAGTTCAGGGTGGTCCCTGAGTGTCAAGAGCGCTTTGTCCCTGGCACTAGCAGTAGCTTGATAAGTCAGGGTAAGATGGCTGTCCTCCACCTGTGGGCCTCTGAGGGTGCATTCAGGGAGGTTAACAGACGTGGTATCTTGTAGCTCTCTGCTGGCAGTCGCAGGAGTCATGTGGCCCCTGTTTTCTGGAGATACAGCAAACAAATCTGCTAATGAGTCCTGGGAGCCCTGCCTAGGGCTGGCCTGAGAGGCTAACATGGTCGCCGCCATTTTGTGGGGACTGGTTGTTATCAGAGGGGAGTAAGCAACAGGGTATGTGGGGGAGTGGAGCAGAGCCACATTACTTTGCCTCGGCTCCGAGTCCCTTCATCTGCTGTCCGGCTTAGGGGTGTATCACTTTCCCCTAATGAAAGTCTCTCTTGGAGAGGGATCCCCTCTTTATCTCCCTGTCCCTTGCGCTGATCACGCTCCTGGGTTGAGCGCAGAGCGCTCACTAATGGCGTCCCTCCGCCCCGCAGCACCGCAGAGGCGGTCTCCTCAGGGGCCCCGGTATATCGTGTCTCACCTCCGGCTTGTGGCTGAGACTGTCCCGGCTTCAGCGGAGTTTTGGAGCTGGGAGTCGGCAGCTGCTCTGCCCGCTGCTGTCTCTTGCTGTCCTCTGCTGCTTCTGCCGTGTGGTGATCTGCTTGCGCGCACTGCAAGCCGCGTCCGGCAGGGGAAGATGCCGCCCGATCCGGCGAGGAGGCTTCCGACGCCGGAGCTGGTTCCAAGCCAGCGAGAGGTGCAAAATGATGCTGATCGCCACATTAGGGGTCAGGGTGTCCACTGCTCCCTTCTGTCCCTTCCTGGTCCTCCTCGGGCTCATTTTGCGGTGCTTCTGAGGCTTTGATATGCTGGTCCACACGGAGCTCCTCCACAGCACGTCCTGTCTCCTCACATGCTAGGCCACGCCCCCAATTATATTTTTTTAAATTCAATTCTATCCCTTGAGGATAATGGTATCTATATCATCTGTGTTTGTCCACCTGCTCCACCTCCCAAAACCACAGGACTGGTCAAATTTAATTTACTTATCTCTAATAATAGCATAAATTACAGAGATCAATTTCCTGTGGGGAACTTCCTGAAACTTTTTTTTAACAAAACTCTATTTCAGTCTGCTCAGCTTCTACTCTATAGCAAGTCACCGCCAGAGATCATCTTTAACATGACAGTATGCAAACAATCACCTGGTTAACCTTGCTGAACGTTGCCTTCAAGATGGTTGCTGGTCTCTGCAGGGAACTCAGAGAGGCTGCAACAAAAATTTTTACTCCTGTTTCGGAATCTGCTGCTCCTGGCGTTACACCTCCTGGTCCGAAATCTGCCATCCTTGGTGACACTTCTGGTTTCAAGCCTCCTGGTCGAGAATCCACTGCTCCTGACGTCACGCTTCCTAGTCTGGAATCTGCCGCTCCTGGTGACATTCCTGATGTCAAGCCTCCTGTTTGAGAATCTGCGACCCATCCGCTGGTCTGGAATCCGCTGCTCCTGGCAACATATCTACTAATCCAGAACCCGCTGCTCTTGGTGTCACGTCTTCTGCTCCTGAATCCGCTGTTCATGTTGAGGGTCCACAGGCCCCTCATAAAAGGGGGGTTACTGTCATATTCCGCCAGGCATCATGCTTCTTTCTTACCCACAACATGCCCTTTGACCCTGGAAGCTGCAGTGTTGTAACTGTTTCAGTGTTTTTGGTGCCTTCCAGCAGGACAACAGTTAAGCACCCTCTCTGGGGGAACTATTTAGCCCTGCTATTTGTTGCAGGGCCTGAGTTTGTGCTGTGCATGCTAGATGTTGCGCATTGTTACTCTCTTCCTTTGAGTTCTGCCTGGTGGCTGTATATGTTACTGGACATCTGTCCCTTTATTCTGCCTTCTGTTCACCCGTTTGGTTCCGGAATTGCCCCTCATGTCCTTGCCGGCTCCACCCCCCTTTTTATGTATATATGTTTTTTGTATATATCTACTTTTAGCTGCGATAAAATCCTTAAAAGAACATTATACATGTCCAAAATCCCATCAAAAAACAAAACAACTTTTGGACGGGTTTTAAAAGTTCCTTGACTCCTATGATCCCTTTTGTGAAAACCCTCCTCAGAATTCACATGTCACTTCTTTTACAGCTCAAGACACAGCTCTGGTAAACACATGTAAAAACATGTTTGTGTTTCCATAGGAAACAATGAAAATGAACTGGTGCCGTTTTGGAGGCTTTTTGGAGGGTTTGTTTTGGGGCGGGGGAAAGCTCTGAAACGTGCCGAAAAACGAGTAAAAAATCAGCCGTGTGAACCTGTCCTAAGGGTGCTGGTTGGAATGACGTAGTACTGATAATTTACACAGCGAATTCAGTAGATAAATTATTATTTGAAGTACTTAAAATTTTAAGTTGATATTAAACCAAACAATAAATCAAACAAAATAAACTATTGTTGCGGGCCCTGAAATTTATTATAGATGGAACTTTTGATTAGCCCTATTTAGTTGTGTCGTTTTTTAACTGACATTATTTTAAAGACGTTTTTGAAATCAATTTTGTTAGTATTGTATGAATTTACTGGAGCTAGAATGTATTTAGGAGCGTATCAGCTATTGTAATTTCCTAATAAACACCTATTAGCAGATATGTTCTGTTTCGGTAGTTGCTATGAGATGCAACTATCGCTCATTCCTTGCTACATATATGGTAGACTACTTCGCAGTAGTGTATGGTATCTGTAGTTGGCTGGTGGTACTTTAAAACTCATGATCCATAGCCCAAGCAAGGATATGCCATTAATGTCTGAAAGGCGTGGGTCCCAGAGTTGGCACTAGCATCTATGTCAAGAATCGGGGGTCCTCCTACCTTGCATTCACAACAGCAGGCACAGACATCATCGTCTTGCATGGGTCAGGGAACATCTAGGCTGGATGAAGGATCAGTGGTTCTCAGTGCTGTCCAGTGATGAAAGTTGATTCACTCTGAGCAGAAATGATGGCCCCCAAACGAGGGGAGACGAAAATTGGCCACCATTAGCCGGTCAGGTAGGGTTAGGACTTTGAAAGTCATTAGACACAGAGTAAAACGGTTAAAATGGTCTGATGTGCACTTGCTTGCCTCTCCCCTTCCCAAAAACCGGTCTGGGGTTTTTTAGGGCTTTAAAATCGCCCCGGTTCTGAGGGCATTGTTTAAAAAATGAAGCGGTCATCGCTCAGTGTGTGATGGAGCCAAAGAACATCCATTTTTGCCTTTTCTGTGACTCCCCCAGTTCTCTATCTCGATAAACCTGCTGATGAACTTAAGTTAGTGGCAACTTCCGTTGAGAGTATCCTGCTTGAAGCCTTGAAAATGGTGTTGATCAATTTTTGTTTTTGTTTTATGAGTCAGAAGTGAAAGCATGATGAGGAGGACTGTTTAAACCCCAAATTTTAAAAATTGATTCCCTAAATTATTGGGAATTTTGGGGGATCAAAAAAAACATGTTGTGGTTTTTGCCATTAAAAGGGTTGTTCCCCTTCATGATGCATCCTGTCACTTCCTGGCCCGACTGTCGTAATTAGCATCGAGCTTGTGCTTCACTCAGTGTATTCAACTAGGTTTTTAAGTCTGCTAATTGTTTGATTACTTAGAACTTCTCTGAAACTGCTAGCAGGGATTTATCAAAAGTAAACAGCAGTAATTGCTAGCTTTTGTCGAAAATTTAGATAACACCAAGCCTACCTGGCTGCCTTACCTGTGTGTACATCACTCCCTGCTATCACATAGAAAAAAGGCAGGGGAGGGGAAAAAGTACACAGGTCGGTAAAAGGGAGAACCAAATAGAGCCAGAAAGGTGATAAAATCATTTGTAGCTCCTTAAAAAAAAAAAGAGAAAAAATGTATTTGGAAAAAAGTCTTTATTTAGTGTTTTTTCCCACATTTTGAAAGTATTTTTTGTACAAGACAACCCCTTTTAAACCCTTGTTTTTTAAAAATCAGCAAATTTCAAAAGTAACTGAAACATTGAACCCCCTGGCCCTGGCAAACCCAAAGTTAAGAGATGGGGTATTTTTTTTTGTTTTTTATCCTAAAATTTCAACCAAATGCCAAATATCCCTAACTTTTAGTGAGTAGTGCATGTCTATAAAAAGTTATATATGTGAATGTATGTATACACATAGACACTGTTACCAGTATATACAGGTATAATCTTACTTGCCACCAATCCCATTTCGACCTGGAGACTCCAACAAACTGGGACACAAAGGGGATTTATGCAAACCTGTTTTGAAAAGGGGGCTCCGAGGTGGATTGGGGGTGCTACTGTGGTGGAGTTAAAAAATTTAAATAGAAAAAAAAATTGGTAAATTTTTGGTATAATTGCCTTACCAGTTGCGGTACAGGCTAAAACTCCCAGCACTGGTCCTCCCAAAAGAGGGAACAAACCCTGACCACCCCTGAAACCCCAAGTAACCCCCGCATAGAGAAAAAAAACCTTGCGAACAGCTTTTTTATTATAACCTATTACCCAGTACTAACCTCCTATATCACCCCCAGGCCCTTTTTTGAAATTAATCCCTGTCCTACAAACCCTTTGTTTATTTATTTTCCCATGCCTCCACCCCCGTACTGAAGCAGAAAAAAAACCCACAAGCTGCAAACGTTTCAGAGACAACATTGTTTATGATAGTAATCTGGGGCAAGGGAGCCTGTTGAGATTTCATACTGTCCCCTCTGCCTGACAATACCCTTGTACACTCTTGTATAAAAAGTAAAACATTTTTAAGGACATGGTTGTCATGTTTTGCAGGTTTACCTTGTATCTGACATTCTTTAGTTTGGGGGTATGGACCTATTTTTTGCTAGCATGCTCCAGATTTTTGGACTATCAACATCAGGTCAGAGCAGGTATACATGAGTAGATGCATTCATTTATTGGGTCACATATGTGCAACATTTCAGTTTTCAGTGCGTTTGTGTTACGATTATGGGTAAGCAGGTGGTGGATCTGCAGGGTCACCGTGAGAGATGGTGCAGACCACGGCATGCAGTAGAGTCTAAGGAGCCCCCCCCCGATTCACCATAGCTCGCCGCAAGGTGGGTTGGACTTAGCTGCGGGGGAATTCTAGGTCACTACCGGAGGTGCCAGACATAGAAGAGGTCGTATACTGGCATGGTGGCAGGTCACAGCAGAAGTAGACTGTCGTAGTGGCAGGTACAACAGCCAGTAGTAGTCTGTTATGGCGCAGGTAACAGCAGAAGGTGCTGGAACCAGGTGGCAGCAAAACGTACAGCAATGCAGAGGTCTGGATCAATGTAGGAATATCAATGAACTGAAACTGAGCACAGACAGGAAGTTCCTTAAGTTCCTGGTGATTGGCGGTTATTGACCAGGTAATTAGGTACTGACCCTTTAAATCTGAGAGCGCGCACAAGGGTCACAGGCAGGAGACATGAGTAGAGCAGGAGGGTGAAAAGGTGAGTAGACACCAGCAGTGGGGTCAGCGCCAACACAAGCACAGCTGCGGTCCTAGTATGCATTTTGACATAAGCCCCCTCTTCTTCCGGGCCCGCCATACTCTTCAGATAGTAATGGGAGCACGAATACCTTTTTTCGGCCTGCAATCTTAACATAGGGGGTCCACATCAGAGACCACAGAGGAGGATGGCAGAGGTGGGTGGGATTGCACCAGACAGGAATGGCTGAGGCAACGAGTGTGGCATTGCTGGCCCCAATACCGGAGCGTGCAGCTGCAACTATGGGAGACTAAAGAGAACTGCAGCAGAGGAGCAAGGGAGAACGTAGAATGAGATCTTCTCTTTGTGGGACCTTCCAACCTGTAGAGTCAGCAGATTGGTGCAGTACAGAACAGATTCTTTCATAATCTCCCCGTTAATGGAAGAGAAACGCAGAGGCTTTTCTAGACTGAAAACAGGCAGACGATACTTGGAAACCATGGATAGATGAATAAAATTTGCAGTGGAACCAGAATCCTGGACAGCACAGGCTTGAAAACTGAGGCCAGATATGGAACTGAGACCGATGTGTTCAGGCAAGGAACAGATACATCTTCAATCAGGGTCACCTTACCGACAAGATCTAGGCACAGGGGGTTCTGGGTGTAGTCGGGCAAACTTGGCATTCTTTCAGGAACTTGGTACTGCCACAGTATAGGCACAAGTTTAGATCTGCAGGTGCATTCTTTCTCCGATAGATGGACACTGTCTACCTGCACAAGTTCGTCTTGAAGAGTTGTGGGTGTTGGGTGACAGATTCAAGGTGACAAAGACTGCTGGTGATGTTCTAGTTCTCTTTCTGCAAAACGGATGTCAATCCCAGTGGCCAGTGCGATCAGGTCGTCTAGGGTAGATGGTAGATCACAACCAGCCAGCTCGTCCTTGATTCGACCAGCGAGGCCTTTCCAGAATGCCACAATGGCCTCAATGTTCCAGGGCAGCTAGGAGGCCAATGATTGGAACTGAATGGTGTATTGACCCATCGTGGAATCGCTTTGTCTGAATCGGAAGAGAGAAGAAGCAGCAGAGGTATTGCCTCAAGACTCTTCAAAAACTGTACTGAAGGACTTCAAAAATCCCTGTAAATCCAATGATAAAGTATCCCCTCGCTCTTAAAGGGGTGGTGCCCAGGCCAAAGCTTCTCCTGAGAATAGACTGACTATGAAGGACACCTTGGCTCGATCTGATAGGAACAGGTGCTCCAGGACCTCAAAATGAATGGTGCACAGATTGATGAACTTGCGGCATGTCTTAGGGTCACCGTGGTAACGAGATAGCAGTGGCAGATGCAGTCTGGGATTGGTGATAGCAACAGAAGGCGGTGGTACTACAGGTGCAGCTTCTGAGAGACGTAATGGATTGTAGCATCTGAAAAAGTTATTCCTGACGGACACCTTTATGATTTATCACAGCTGCAATATGGTGGATATCTGCCCATCGGCGGGATCCATGGTCAGTTCGTACTGTAACAGTTGCGGGAAGCAGGTGGTGGAACCACAGGGTCACCGCGAGAGATGGTGGAGACCACACCAGGGAGTCTAAGGAGCCTCCCGGTATTCATTCACCAGAACCCACCGCACGGCGGTTGGACTTGGCTGTGGGGGACTCCCAGGTCACTACTCTTGATCTGGTGCCAGGTGTAGAAGTATGGGAGTAGGCAAAGGTGGCGGGTATCAGGCAGGTGGTAGCCTGGCGTGGCGGCAGGTAACAGCAGAAGTAGACTGGAATAGCGGCAGGTACAACAGCAGGCAATAGTCTGTGGTGGCAGCAGGTAACAGCAGAAGGTACTGGAACCAGGCAACAGCAAAACTTTCAGCAATTCAGAGGTCAGGATCAATGTAGGAACATCAACGAGCTAAAACTGAGCACAGGCAGGAAATTCCTTAAGACCCTGTTGATTGTTGGTCATTGGCCAGGTAAGTAGGTACTGGCTTTTTAAATCTGAGAGAGCTGGCATGCGCCTTAGGGGAGGTGGGTACGTGCACACACCGGTCACAGGCAGGAGACAGGGGTGAAACAGGAGAGTGGAGAGGTAAGCAGATACTGACAGGGGTGTTAGGGCTGGCTGCGTATAAATGAGCATAGACCATAGTCCTGAGTGGGGACCGCAGCATGCATCATGACAACCTGCTCCAAAATTAGTAAATGCAACAAATTTACATCTAAAGACAATATAGTAAATTTGGCACATGTCCGGTAAATTCTGCACCAATTTTACTAGCAGAACTTGTGTTGCAAAGACACTTCTTTTACTTGTTCCTCAATACAGTTCTTTTTTTGTTAATGTAATGACTGTATATCTATGTGTCTCTTTCTTTTGAATGAGTATAACTGGAATTGTGTGTCTCAGGGTGTGTGCAGCTTGTGACTCACTCAATGTATGCCTCGGCCATCAATCATTTTTTTTCTATGTTCCATGACAGGGAACTAATTATTTCTTACAAGACACGATCTTCTGACTGACAAGAATCAGCCCCGGGTGGGAGTGACCTCTTAAGCGGTGGACTCAATGCACAGGGCTCTTTTAATTATAGTTTCCAGAAGTTTATACAGGCATCTTTAACATTGTACTTTCCAAATACTAGGTGGTATATCTATTCAAGTCCATGCCAGTTAGTGTCCGCTTATGAAAGCTCCACAACCCTCCATATGCAAAAACATTACAGCCAATATTTAACTATAAAACTTGTAAACATTTATTAGATCCTTTAAAATCCACACACTTAAATTCCATATATAGGATACTTGCAGTACAGGCAGCACTAAGTAGAGCCGGCAATGTTCATTGCCAATACCATGTTGCAAACATATTATCAAAATGTTGCACTGGGATCCAGACAAATAGTAGGAGCTAGTCCAACATAGTGCCGGACGCACACCTGTGCAACGTTTCGGAGATGGAAGTCTTCTTTTTCAAGCATGCGCAATGGGATCCCCTATGTTACATATATAGTTACATAGTTTGCAGGGCCGAAAAAAGACAAGACGTCCATCCAGTTCAGCCTGTTGTGCTAAAGTGTTGATCCAGAGGAAGGCAAAAAACCCCAATGAGGTAGAAAAAATTCCTTCCCGACTCCAATCTAGCAATCGGAAAAATCCCTGGATCAACGACCCCTCTCCAGAATCCTGATCACTATAACTTGTTATATTATGCTCTTATGGAAAAGTGTTTCTGTATCCCAAATACAATTAAAAATAATAAATACAATTAAAATAACATAAATTTTGATATTATTTTAATTGTATTTAGGAAACAGAAACATTTTTTCCATAAAAGCATAGGGGATCCCATTGCGCATGCTTGAAAAGAAGACTTCCATCTACAAAACGTCTCACAAATGTGCAGATGGCTCTGTGTTGGACAATTTACTCCTACTCTTTGTCTGGATCCCATTTGGAAATTTTGAAAATAGGAAGTGCTACCTGTACTGCAAGTATCCTATTATTTGGATTTTAAAAGATCTACAAAAAAAGTTTTAAAGTTACTGTACATGGTCTGAAATTGGATATTATCTTTACAATTGTAAGCATGTTCAGAAGGCGTTTGATTTGAGTACATTTAACATACAGAATAATGGACCCTAATACGTATTTAACAATGTTCAAGTGTGATTACATTGATTTCAACGTAAAATCCGTATCCTCTCATGCGTAATGGGATCCCCGGACTGCTTTTATGGAACAGTGTTTCCGTATCCTAAATGCAATGTTTTTGCATTTCATTAAACTGATGCGTTCAAAGAATTGAAATGTCAATTCTTGATCTGTTTAACGCATTGAAAAGGCAATGGGCAATAGAAACTAATAAATCAAGAGGTTTTGAATATCTCGCCTTCTTTTTTATCATTTGCCTGTCTGTGATTTCCAAAATTCTAAGAAATTTCCTTATTGGTGTTACAGTTTCAATTTCCAGGAGTGTAGCTACAAGGGCTTGGAAGTGTGAAATTCCTATAGAATTATAAAATTTTACTTTATTATCAGGTTCATAGAATTATGCCAAACTTAGCATACAAATAGGATTCGGCGCCAAAAATGTAGTAGATGACAATAGTATATGATATTGTCCAGTCCCTAATGTACTGCGGTGTATCACACTCTTCTGACTCTTCTCCATAACGGCCTTATTCAATTTCCTGATTCCTGAACAGGTATCTGATAACAATTATGTTCCTGAAGATACGTGATTCTTATCAACAGGTGGTTAGGCTATATACAGAAATAGGCTTGTTTTAATTTGCTGATCACATATTTTATTTTCTTGGTAATCGTATTTCCCTAGTATTGTAGATCTGCCCTCCCCTGAGGTAGCGAGAAGTGGGTGGGGAGGGGGGTCAATTATTTGCCAATTAATCTGTCAAATGTATAGATAATTAACCCGGGCGTTAACCCCTCCACCCCCAGAAATGTGTTTGACCGGTACTTGGTAGTCTTATGTAATATGGCATGTACAGGAGTATTGTATTTCAGAGCCAGGAGGAAAAAGCTTGGCAACACTGTACTCATGCCAGTTCCCAGCTCATCAGCTATGCTAAAAGGTGAACTTTTTACAGAGGATAATTATTCATATGCCAATTAAAGAACCCAAACGTAAGAATTGCAATCATCATAAACATTATGGGTGTGGTAATTTTAAGAAAGCAATTTGAAACCTTGTTGTATCCTCTAATATCTAAAATATGTTCTTCATATTAGTTGGCCATTTAAGCAATACTTAAAGGGACTGTGTCATCAAAAAATGACTTATTGTTTAATTCACATTTTTATGTTAAACACATTTTGTAGGAATTTTTGGTTATGTTTTTTTTAATTTTCCAGATCACTTTCAATATTTTTCTAATAATTCTTAAGTCCTGTAGTTTTCACTTTGGCCACTAAGCCTAATAATCATCTGACACTTCCTGTTCTGTTTAGAGAGCTTTTCAGCACTGTATTTACTATTTTGCCATAGGCAAACTTAAACTCTATCAGTTCTCTATCTATTAAACACTAAAACGTAACTTTTATTATATCTAACTCTTAACCTTAAGTAGTCAACTACTTGGGCAGTCGTCTCTACTCTCATAGACACAGAACACATAAGGCCCCCTTGTGACACCGTCTGCAGCAGGTGACACTTGTAGACAGAGGTGAGAGATCACAATTTAAAACGTCATGCCTGACCTCGCCGACATGAGGTCAGGCATGACGTTTTAAATTGTGATCTCTCACCTCTGTCTAGAAGTGTCACTGCTGCAGACGGTTGTCACCAAGAGGGCACTTATGTGTTCTGTGTCTATGAGAGTAGAGACGACTGCCCAAGTAGTTGACTTGGGATCCCTTACTGAAGCTAGTACTTTGCTATAGATATAAGGCTCTCCTGTTAATAGGTGGGGTTCCACCAGACTTGATGATAGAAAGGGAGTTATTCCTCTTTTCAGAAGCAAAAAAGGGTTAAATGATGAGGATAGAGATCAGGTTTTTAAATAGTGTGTATAGAGGTTAAGAGTTAGATATAATAAAAGTTACGTTTTAGTGTTTCAATAGATAGAGAAACTGATAGAGTTTCAGTTTGCCTATGGCAAAATAGTAAATATAGTGATCAAAAGTCACTCTTTGTTCTCTTGCGAGATTCCCAAATTTTTGGAGATTATGTGACTTTTCAGCACTGTGCTCATTATCAGTAACAGCAGGGTCACACTGAAAGGAGACACCATTATGTACAGATAACACAGAATCCACCAGTCACAAGAGGAGATGTCACAGCTCCCCCTCTATCCCCTCCCTTCACAGTGAAAACTCTCTATAGACCTCTATGGGACAGAACTGTCTTAAGAATCCTATGTGCATGAAGCTGCTGTAAAGTATTCCTCTTGACTGCTGTTAAAGCAGTGCAAGCAGAATGTCTTCCCCACAATCATATATAGACCGCCGAATAGAGAAATCTACAATAGAAATAAAACGACTGAGAGGAAAAGCATATGGATCAGGGGCTTGATTTAATAAGTAAAAAAAAAAAAAATTGGCGACACATTCACTTTAAATATTTTCTGGAAAGTAGCTTCAAATCCTCTGCTAAGCAACTTCAGGTTATTTTACACACAGATATATGATAAGGCTGAGTTCTCACATTGCAATTGAAAAATCCCAAAAAATGCAAGCAATTTAGAAAATGCATGTGTTTTTTTAATTTACCCCAATTTCACCTGTGTTCTGAATCAGAGTTAGTTACAAAACCCTTAGAACCCCATCATTGTGAGGAAATGATCCAGCAAGGGGAGAGCTTTAATAACGTTATACAAAACATGTAGTTCACACGGAGACAAAAACTTGTGTCCGGCGCCCGCTGACGCGTTTCTGGCTCCACGGAGCCCTTAATCATAGCTGTGATTTGTGGAGCCAGAAACACGTCAGCGGACGCCGGACACAAGTTTTTGTCTCCGTGTGGATTACATGTTTAGAATATAGTTATTAAAGGGAACCTGTCACATAGATTATGCCCCCTCTGCTGAGGGCAGCACAAGCTAGTGTCAGTCCTGCTGTTTCAGCTCTGTGTCCCTTATTCTGTAAGATGCAGCAGTTTTAGAGCATTTACCTCTCAAATCTTATTCATGAGCAGGTGTTAGCCCCGCCCACCAAAGGCTAGCCCCGCCCCACATGGCAGTTATCACATGTTTCTACCTATCGAAAGTAATAGGTTTATCAGTTGAGGTGGGCGGGGCTAGCCTCAGGTGGGCGGGGTTTGAAAAAAACTGACTCTTTGACTCTTTTCTGGCTGAAAACTGCAGATTGGAGCATTAAATACTCGAAACTCCAGCATCTTACAGAATAAGGGACCCAGCGCTGGAAACAGCAGGTCTGACACTGGCTTGTGCTGCCCTCAATAAGGGAAGCATAAACTATCTGACAGGTTCTCTTTAAAACTCTTCGCTTGCTGGATCATTTCCTCACAATGGTGGAGTTCTAAGGATAATCTGTGACCAACTAGCTATCGGCAGATCCGTGCAGTGAGCTGAATACCTGGATCCCTGTGTGCATCGTCTGTCTCCAAGAGGGTGAGTGCTACCATATATCTACATATTTTCTTGTTTAGTGCTAGATAAAAAACCACCTACATTAAGCAAGAATTTTTTTGAAACATACACAGTTTTGAAAACGCATAGGTTTTCTTATTGCTTGTGTTTTTGATGCAGTTAAAAAACGCAGCATGACAAGGTGAACGATGGCCGCCGGTACCGAACGCCGGGAGCATCCGAGAGGCATGTATGAGTCTCACAGTATCCTCTATTCTTTATCATGCCCTGACAGACCAACTAGCATTCTTAGCTCCTGGAACACCCCTTTAAACATGACCTAACCTGGTCCAGACCTTCCCCAACCAAAAACCCCACTTCTTGCCGAACTGGGCTTACTGAGCCTAATACATCTCAAAGTAAAAAACACACCACAGCTTGTCACAACACAGCACACACACAACAGTACAAGCACAACACACCCACTTTTTTATTAATATTATATATAAACACCACCACCCCAACCAAACCACACACCACCACCAAATTTCACCTCCCCTCCTCCAAACTTAAGTCCTCCCTATTTCCATCATGGTGGAACTCAGTACACCCCCCCTCACCCCCACCCTCCCTACCTAGCTACACCTAAGTGTCCCAAAACTATACTAAAGAACATAATGTACAGTATTGAACAATATAACGATATCCTAGCATAGCATGAACATTAACATATCCTAGCTTATTATAAACTTGGGCACAAGTTTGGTCAGCTGCAAGCCCCTGCTACCTGTTTGGCCTAAAAGCAATACAAAAAGTCTACAGGTGACATGCCAGTCCACCATCAGGATGGGAGATTTCCAGACTAGGGCATCTTGAAAGAGAGGCCCCACCAAAGAAGAGCAGTCCTCCCTGGGCCCAGTCTTGCTGTCTCCAAAGAGCGCCCCTTAACAAAGCCACCCAGGATATTACCTACTACCTCACCCTCAGGAAGAATTTTCAGTTTGGTGGACACTAGACACTGCATTCCATGTAAAGTGCCTAACCACTAAACTAATCGAAAACAGTGATACCCGGTCTCATCCACCAGGGACCTGAATGCCCCATAAGCCCACTCAGGATAGGAAAGGTTGTCTAGACCAGGACAGCATATGGATGCCCCAACCCACTTGTATGCACTTGTATTAAAGGGACAATGATGTAGGAAGTGGCCCATGCTTTCCAGCACCTCCACCCCACTTCGCCCTAATACCACTCCTTTTCCATGGAGCTCCTGCACTGCAGGTTGTCCCTTAAATACAGCTTACGATTTAGGCAGCGTCAAGCCAAGTACCAAAACTTGTTACAGACCTTGCAGGAATTGAGAAAAAGCCACCCTAAGGTCCCGATTTGGGCAATCCCTGAGGTCAGAGGCGTCTGGCAATGGGTCAACAGGACTTGTTTGTCAAGGAGCCTCCTCAACAGAGTCCTGATTTCCCACATCCCCAGACCCCAGGGGTGAATCACCTTCAGAAATGGCGTAGTGCAAGCCAGCAGATACCCATGCAGAGTGCACAAGTAATTCACATGCTCTCCTGTCTCCCATTTCTGGGAGAAAGGTTGAAACCATTCCCTGCAGAAGAGTACCTACAAAGGAGACTCTGATCTTTACTAAGGTGTTCACTATGAACACCATGGGGTTGACCACAGACAAACCCCCTAACCTCTTCATGTGGTACATCATCTCCCTCTTAACCAGGACCTGAAACAGGCTGTAGATCCTGACCCAGAAACACTCTGACAAGATACATACACTGCCCAAATAGATAAACAATGGAAGCAGGTGTGTTTTCATTAGGATCACCCTTTCCACTAGTCCACCTTCTGAGTATCATCTTTCAGCCTGCTGTCCCAATTTTGCTCTCGGTAACCAATATTTTTGCAGAACTTTGGGGTCTTGGGAGGGTGTCTGGGAGACCAAAATTAGAGCCCCTGCCCCCCAACCAGAGACTAACACTTATCCGGGTTGATCTTGGACCAGGATGCTACCGAGCACCGCTTCACTTTTGACATGCATTTTGCCTCCCCTCGTAAGGACACAAAGACGTTTGCTACCACTCTCAGAGTGGCTTCTGGGACCGACGGGTCCATCTGGACTTCCATCAATGGTCCACAATTGAGTAGCCTCAAAAAGGGATCGATCGCAAACACATATAACAAAGGGCTCAGAGGACAACCCCACCGGGTCCCAGACCCAACCTCAGAAGAGTGCCCGAGGAAAGACACATCTGTTAAGAGGGAAGCCAAGATGTCATTAAAGGACTAGTAACACTCAGATGTTAAGCCATATGTGGGGGCAATGTCTTAAGGCCAAGCCCTTCAATCTTTTGCTTGACTTCCTCTTTCTTGTTCCTCAACCAAAATGTTACGAGAAGGGTCTACCTCTGGCTCAGGCATGGTTTCGGCCAGAAAACCTGACAACTCATCCCAATTCAGCTCTTTCTCCCCAAGAGGAACGAGTAAAAGGATCTAACAACCTCCAGAATCCCTGATCTGGACCTTTTCAGGCATCCTGTGCTATCAACCAGTCCCAACACCAGCTTAAAAACTACCCTCATGAGTGTCTATCATACTGGTACCTCTTAAAGAGAGACTTCATCCTGGAGATTTCCTCTCAGGCAACTCCAGCCGAGATTAGCTGCTTGAGTTTCGTCCTCAGTCTCTGATACAGGCAGTACCTGCTCTTGGACCGTAGGCTCAAGAGCTGGCAGAAGAACTTTGCCACCCTCTTCTTGAGCATCTCCCACCACTCTGACTACTATATATGCCCAGCAGAGGAACCTGGCTCTGAGGAAAGTCCTTGAAGGATTGTCTAAGTATTACTTTTACCCAACTTACCCTTATGCTGTCACTCTGGCTTCTCATTGAGTCCCATAGTATTTGCAGCTGCCAAAAAGGAGTTTGCTTCCTTTTCCCTCAGGCGAGAATGCTCGGAATGTCCTATGGGATACTGCAACTCCAGTCTATCAGCAAGATGAGAATTGTATCCAAGGTTTTAGATCAGATGTCCACAGCCATATAATCGGTTCTGTGGGCCCAGGCTCATATGAGACCCCTGTAGTGGGAGTTCCTTTATAATGGAATGGAAAAACCAAAGGTCTCGACAGTCCTTGCACACTTTCCCATCAGTCGCTTCCGAGCCTCAATGGGTGGAAGAATATGCTAAATGGTAATCTTTCATGCCAGTAAAGTGAAGCTTACCACCAATGCCTCCAAGCCAGGCCTTTCGGACTGTTAGCAGCCCAAGGTGTTTGGTCACCTCTCAGGGCGTGTTTATCTTCCAACATGAGGGAGTTGAAGGCAGTCAAGATGGTTTTCTTCCCAATTGAAGAGAAAGAACAGTCAGAATCCATACAGACAAAACAACTGCAGCATCTTACATGAACAAGCAAAGTGGGACAAAGTCTTTTTCACTTATGAAGGACATCCAATCAATTTTGAAACTGGCACAGAAACCTGTGACCAACTAGACCGCAGTTTACATTTCAGGGAGCCTGAATATCCTCACTGACAAGCGAAGCAGAGGCTTAGTCCAATGAAAACAATTCCTAAACCTAGACATATTCCATCATATTACAGAAAAGGGGGAGTTCCAGCCCAGAGCAATATGAATGTTCTCTGCACAAAGAAAAGACACCATTTACAGTAGACGCCATTACCATTCCCTGGCGGTTTCATCTGGTGTACATCTTCCTTTCTGGAGCCATAATTCAGGAGGTGCTATGCAACACCTGAGAAGACCTTTCATCTCTGATAGCCATGATACCATTCTGGTCCTAGAGGGCATAATACTTCCAATTAAGGAGTATAACCCAGGGTAGGTATTGAAAACTACCCCCTCAGGAACGGCCTAGTGTCTCAGGATAGCCAGATGTGTTCTAAACTCCAGAGTCTGAGACTAACTGCCTGGAGGCTAAAAGGATCATATTGATAACTGTGGATCTTTGAATGTATCAAGTACATCATGGTGTCATAAAACAGCTTAATATACTCCAGAACAGATGGGATGGTCCTGAGATTCTAAGTCCAGCTTAGTCAGTTGTAAAAGAACATCTTGAGCTAGGTCAAGCTGTATGTTTGAGTCAAACACATACAGAGGTTGATGTTAAGTTTATTATGTGTCAAGAATTATTGGCAAGACTAGTGAGCACATTGAGTCACTCTGTAGGCTCCACTACAAATACCATCTACTCGAGAGTAAGAGCTATATTTCTAAGATGGTGTTCGCCGAAGGAATACTCAGAGTCTCCTCCCTCAGTCCCAATGGTCCTTCATTTCCTTCAGGACAGGTTTGATAAAGGCCTCAGTCCTTCTACCCTTTTATACATACATAGTCTTTCTCCAAAACAAGGTGCTTCTCAGGTTCCTGCCTAACTTTACACCCAAGGTACCAAATCTCTGAAAGATCTTCAGATGTTTTCTGCTTTAGGAGGTCAGTCTTAAGGTCCCTGTAGAAAGTCTCTTCCTATGGGATCTTCTTGCTACATCCCCATCATTTTGCTGCTGCTAGGGACATAAGGGAACCTGACGATTTAGAATGTAAGGAAATCTGCTTCCTTACTCCTGTCAGCAGCACAAGGCTCCCTCCTTACCTAGACAATCTGTACTAAGAAAAAACAGAGTTTGGGCAAAGTTTGGGGTGGTGTTTTATAGAGCATTACGTTCATTGAATATATTCCATCTGTCCTATGAGTCCACAGAGCAGAGAATCCTCAATCATTGTGCTGCTGACAGGACTAAGGGAAAACAAATTTACATTCTAAATACTGAATTTGCTGTTAAAAAAGTAAAACTTAAAATGTAATGTAAAATAACATAAAAATAAAACCTTATATATCACTGAATAAAGACAAAAAAGTAGTAGAATAACCGAGCAAAGGGATAACATTCAAACCTGCTTATATTAAAGAGAATGAAAATGAGCCTGGTCAGGAAGGAGGATAAATGACCCGGTCAGGAACTGTTTAAGAAAGGTTAATGTAAATAGATACCTTTAAGAAACTTATAAAAGCATTTTAATTTTTCTATAGTTAAGATCATAAGGTAAACAGGATAAAGAGTAGGAGAAAGAGAATGTTCTACTGTACTCCATAAACTTTGACCCATAACACATTGTGATTCCAATACTGACTTTAAAATTAACTGTGCAGCGAACCCACCATGGTATATGCAAGTGCCATGGTCTCTGATACTCCCAGCAATACACAGAAATCCAGGTCTGGTCAGCTGATTAGATTTTTTTCTGAGGCTACATCATTTTGCAACCTGGTAATTCAGGCATATGGAGCGTATAATTAGGTGACTGAATTGGATTTCTATTCTGTGTGTGGTCTGATCTCAGGCTCCCACCCAAGGGCAGGCTGGGGCAGCATACCCAAAATATTACGTCCAATACAATAACATCTTCATCTCTGAATTGCCTTCAGATCTTGCTGTGAAAGACATTGGTCATATTGAAGACGTTAAGAATAGAAAAACATTTGTGTATGAATTTATATCATTATGTCAAAAGCTTATATATGTATATCATATACTTTATTTTACATACATCTTCCTATACTTTAATCAACTTCCTAAAAACTCCAAGAATATTAGAAATCGCCAGGAACTTCTCTGACCATAGGAAAGCACAAGGCCACTGATGTTTATAAGGGTATTCCCATCTCATTGTTTAGCCTTTAACATGTAGGTAAGGCCTCGTTCGCATGGCAGTTTTGGCCGCGGGACCTCGTCCTGACCTTGTCACGACGCGGGTTTGCGGCGCGGGTGGAGCATAGTTTGGGGCGCGGCTTGTGGCGAGGGTTTGCCCCCCCATGCAAAATAGGCAGGGGGAAAACCGCGCCGCCAGCCGCGGCCGCCGTGACAGGAGAGTTCTCAAACATGCGCGGCAAGGCCGCGGCTTTGCCAGCGGCGTGTGATTATTAACGCGGTTTCCCATAGGAAACCATGTTAATAAACTGGGTGCGATTTGGACATGGTTTTGCCCGCGGAAACCGTGTCAGAACCCGCGGCCATAACCGCATTCAAATCCGCCGTGTGAGCCAGGCCTAAGAGGTAAATGAATATTTACCAGATGCTCTTCTAGTTAAGTGACCACCCTTATTCTCTATGTATCATCAGCACATAGGTGGGCTGTAAACAAGCAGTATAGATCACCTGCTGTATCTTTGAAATGAAGCAGAATCAGAATGGAAAATTATTTGGTTAGAATGTTTATTTAACTTTATCTATATATTTAAAGGGGTTTTATCGTTAGAAGCTTTTGTAGACTTGAGCTGTTTCTATATGTTTCAGTTTCAAATCTTTGCTCAGTAGCCTTGACTCTCCTGCCAGGAGGCGAGTCTCCCCTCATTGAAGAGTTGTGACATCATCATTCTGTGTTAGAAGGGGAAGGGAGAGGACGTCAGCCCTTAAAGGGGTTGTCTCACTACAGGGATTGCTTTTTATGTAAAAGATCTTGCAAAAACAAGTCATTTTGCAATATATGTCCATTAACAGTGTCTAACAGTAACTACCGAGTCTGAGATATCCCCTCTTGTATGGGCTGCATCAGCTCCTCAGGTCACTATAGCTACAGACCTGTTTGATCTCTTCTGATAGGCTGCTAGCAGTGGTTGCTATAGCTACAGTCCTGTTCAATCTATCCTGATAGGCTGCCAGCACTGGTTGCTGTAGCTACAGACCTGGCTTTTACTGCATCCTAGTAGAAGCCAGTAAACATGCCCCTGAATTAAAAATTAAATCAAGAAAACAGGACTGAGGTGAGATGAATGAATCGAGTGATACAACCCATTTAAAGATAATCAAAGCTGTGAACAATTTTAAATTACCCAAACTACTAGACCAAAGTGCATTATATTTAGCAATGTAAAAGAAAGATTTAGTTGTTACTTAATTTTTGATAGATTATCTGTAGGGGGATAGAGAAAGTGGGTGATAAACACTCAACACTGCAATTTAGATAGGTGACCATGGCATCACAAAGAACATGTGTGCTGATCTAATGACTGACAGAGGTGGAAACTGACACTTGGACCAAACAGAAATTCCAAAAATATTATCACCTGTCATGTATGCCATTGTCCACTGTGATACCAAATACCTAGTTATATGGTATTAATCAGGGGTGTTGGTAGACTCTGAAAATGCCTGGGGAAGGACGCAGATGTAGTGAATGTGGCGATTGCCGGTGCCAGGAAATCTGTGGTACCATGTAGAAGACCGGAGACATTTGCCCCAAGGCACTGATGTCAAAAAGAACGTGTATATGGCCAGCATGGGTGTATAATGGTGCATATTTGTCACTCCCAAACAGTGGAGGAGATCAAAACTACAGTAATGAAAAAAAGAAAGTACACATCTTTGAATTCCATGGTTTTATGTAGGAGAAGATCTCTCCCTACGGAGAGATCTTCCCTTTCTGAGCCACTCATTGCCTCCCACTCAGCCAAGCCAGCATCACTCTGTTCTGTACTGACGAGGGGCAAACACCCCGAAACAGCTGTATACAGATGGGTGATGCTGGCTCAGCTAAATATTCCTTTTGCTTTCCAAAGACCCAGTGGGTCAAAAGCAAATTGAGGATTTGTTACATCCAACAGAGGGCACTAGAGCTTCTCAGTTCCTTTCCCATAATGCCTTGTGATATAGTTTTATGTAAGAAGACATAATAAAAACCATATGGTCATTAGAAGATCCTAAAATTAGAAAAATTCAACTTCAGATGGACAACAACCCACAATGGATTCCAAACTGGTGACTATTTATTTAATAAAACTGAAGCTAATATGGAAAAATAATGTGTGGAAAAAACTAACTACACCCCATGAATATATAGCTTGTAGAACCACCTTCAGCAGCAATAACCCAAAGTAATTGTTCTCTGTTTCACTTAATCAGTCTTTCACATTTTTCTGGTGGAATTTTGGTCCATTGTTCTTTACAATGTTGCTTCGGTTTATTGAGGTTTGTGGGCATTTGTTTATACACAGCTTTATTAAGGTCTTAACACAGCATTGCAATTAGGATGAAGTCTGGATTTTAATTAGACCATTGCAACACCTTGGTTCATTTCTTCTTCAGCCATTTGCTGGTGTGTTTGGTGTAGATTTGCTGGTGTGTTTGGCCAAGCTTTAGCTATTGGATAGATGACCTCATATTGGACTCTAGAAGACATGGTATAGGGGAATTCATGAGCAATTTAATGACTGCAAGGTGTTCAGGTGTGGCTGTAAAACAAGCCCAAATCATCACCCCTCCACCATCATGCTTGACAGTAGGTATGAGGTATTCTTACTGATACATTGGATACGGGAATTATTTAGACCCCTTTAAATTTTTCATTCTTTGTTTCATTGCAGCCATTTGGTAAGATCAAAATCCATGTGTGAAGAACTTGTTGTATCATACCCAAGAAGAATCATGGCTGTACTTGTGCAAAAGGGTGCTTCTACTCAAAACTGAGCAAAGGGTCTGAATACTTACGACCATGTGATATTTCAGTTTTTCTTGTTTAATAAACTTGAAAAAATATTTAATTTTTTTTTTCTTTCAAGACGGGGGTGTTGGGGGGAGCAGAGTGTAAATAAATGAGCAAAAAAAGAACTTTTTTGATCTTACCAAATGGCTGCAATGAAACAAAGAGTGAAAAATGTAAAGCGGTCTGAATACTTTCCGTAACCACTGCATGCTGTGTTTGGTTTTTGCCAAGTGTGAGGCTGTGCATTATGTCCTAACATCTTTACGTTGGTCTTATCTCTCCAATGGACATTATTCCAGTTGCGGTTTGCTTAGGCCATGCTGTCATGCTCTTTTTAGAATGAGGATTTGCCCTGGCAACCCTTCCAAACCCTCATTCAGTCTTTTTCTAATTGTACGGTCATAACATTGAACATTTACCATGCTAACTGAGGCCTATAGAGTCTGAAGTTTAGCTCTTGGGTTATTTTGCAATTTCTCTGACCACGATAGGATCTTGGGTTAAATTTGCTGTGACATCCACTGCTGCAAAAACAGTCAACCATCTTGAATGTTTTCTACTTGTGAATTTTTTTTTCACCGTAGAATAATGGACTTCAAATTGTTTGGAAATGGCCTTAAAACACTTCCCAGGTTCATGGGCTGCAACAATTGCTTCTCTAAGATCTTTGCTCATGTCTTTTCTCCTTGGTATTGAGTAAACACAAGCCTGAATGCTCCAGACCAGAAAACGAGCAAAACTTCTGCTTTTATAGAGGTAATTACACATGCCAGTGATCAACTAATAAAGGCCTTTTTTATCAGCACCCAACTACTCCTAATTCCTTTGGCAGACATAAGGGTATACTATTGCAATATGGCCTAGATTTTGTTAAATAATCACATGGTGTAATTCATCATATGTTGTCATTAATATGAGGCTGTATTTACCTAATTTTAAGTCCTTTTTAAGACCTTTTTTTTATTATGTTTTGATACATAAAACCTTAAATCTCAAAAAAGTGACCCTTCTTTTTCTCATGACTGCAAATTAATTTGTTTTTAGCAACCAATTCCAGATCCCATATCTCCAAAGTTAACCATTCTGTTGCTATTGTCATCTCTTCTACTTTTCCTTCGCACCAGTTTTGATACAACTCCCCCGATGTGTATGTGTACATAAAAATGTTGCATGGTATATAAAGAATGTATTACACATGATACAAGTCATGACAGCTTTTTGCTATGTTGCTTTTGGAAAAGGTTATTTTACAACCTGAAGAATATTTGCCTATAACTGCAGCCTTATGGAGATGGTTCAAATGTCCTCTAATATCTCTTGAAGATATGTTTTTCTTCATATAGACACTTGGAGTGTGAATAGCCGAGGTCTGCAGTGTAATCCAGGTGTTCTCTCGGTGTCACTTGATTACTATGGGTGCTGACATTGCTTCCTTCCTAAGCACACAATACATCCTGCAGACTGTGAGGCGCTTTTTACATTTCCTTTACTAATGTACATCTCACAGGTAATCCTTCAAATCCCTCTTCCTTTCTTGTGTGTTTCAGCCGTCTGCTGGGTGACACACCCCTCCTTTTTAATGAGTTAAACTTCACAGGGGAAAGCAATGCAAGCTACACTAAGGGTTAAAGTCATCAGAGAGGTGGAGGTGGAGCCCCACTGGGAAAAAGGCAGAGGTGCAACCTGGAAAGTTTAGGTGTGAGAGAGGAGCAGCCTGGAACTGAAAGTATTTCAGGAGCCGAGTGTGGATGGGATCAGATGCTGCTGCTGAGTTCTCTAAGCATGGATAACTGCAGAAAGCCTAAAACCAAAGACATTAGGAGATCTTCATAGGACACTTGGTCACTGGATGTCCTCAGGCTACTCCTTCCAAAGCACTGACTACACTAAACCCATTGACGACAGATCAATAGTAGTCTAATAACTGAGATTGTAAATGTGTCAATGGACAGTTCAGAGTCCCTTAGTTCTAAGGACCTAACCAAAATCCGTAATTCTTAGCTTTAAGAAGAAAAAGAAGTCACCCCAACCTCAGACAGTAAAGGGTCACATAAGTGTTTAGGTATCCTCGTGTTTAAAGACCAAGTATCAGGAGATTCACCCATATAGTCACAAATGGACTTCACATTCTTGACCATATGATATTCCAAGAAAGGCCAGACTGGTGATCTCTCTGCACCTCCAAGACATCTTCATTGAAAGTGTCCAGATTGTGAAGGTACGTATGAGAATTAGTATAGTGATAATATAAACTCTTCTCAACCTGCACTTTAAGTGTTCCTTTTAATATGGCCTACACTAAGGTTTAGAAAAGATTATTATGATTGTTATTATTACTATTATTATTTTTCTTATTATTATGTTTTTCTTCTTCATCTTATTATCATCATTATTATTATTTTATGCTATTACTATTATTATGTTATTATTCTTATTTTTATTACTCTTATTAGTACTAGTGTATATTTACAAAGCGTATTGGTAAGTAAGTTGTTCTAATTTTAGTTTTTTTGGTGCATTTAATGTATTTTAATATTAAGCAGGGGGATAGGAATACTACTAGGACCAAACATTGGCAATAAAATGGGTTTCATAATTCCAAAACCAGATCTTGTCCAATCAACAATGGACCTAAAGTTCAAACATTTTTTTCTCAGGAGACTAAAATTGTTGTGGGATCCTTTCCTGAGAACTTAGGGTATGCCCAATCCCGAATGGTTGACAAATTTTTGTTCATATTTATTTTATTTTCCCCTAATTTTCTACTTATTAGTAGATAAATATTTCAGTTATGTCCAAATCTTAGGCTATGTCTACACAGCATAGCAATACGATCGTATTTTCGGCGCTTTTAGGATTTTAAAATACAATCCTTCATGCAGCCCCATAGACTTCAATAGAAAAAACGACCTGTAATCTCCACAGGTCATTTTTTCTCTGCTCATCTCCTGGCGCTGGCATATTATACAGCACGTTGTATAATATGCCGGCACTTTTAGTTCTTTTGTCATCTTCCCATACAATACAATTGTATGGGTAATGGCAAAAAAAAACGAGAACCAACCGCAGTTTCAGCGCAAAACGTGACAAAAACCATGGTCATGCATCGGGAACAAAATGGCCACTTTCGGGTGTGTTTTGTCCGATGCGGTGTAGCCCTAGCCGTACATGCACCAGGCCAGTCTACTTAAAGGGGGGGATTTATAATTGGATAATGTTAGCAAGTGTTATGGCAACTCAACAATTGCATGTGGATCCTGATTTTTACAGCAATATGTCGACACTAGAATTTGTTAAACGCTGCCCTTGCGGATTGATGAGTGCTGATAAGAAATTTCCGTACAGATATCGTCAGATTGTATTTATGCACCTGTATAAGTAATGAAAAACATGAGCTTTTAGGGTATGTTCACACGGCTTATTTGGACGCTGTTCTGGACGCGGTTTTCAGAGCATTTCCGTGCCCAAAACAGCGTCCACAATGCCTCCAAAGCACCCCCAGTTCATTTAATTAATTCCTATGTACAACAGCGTTTGTAGTTCATACACAATTAGGTTTTTACATACTTCTTTGGAAGCTGTTTTGGGCGCTGAAAAAGAAGTGTCATGTCAATTCTTGAAGCGTGTTTTAGGCGCATTTTTAAACGCGTTTTTGGAGCGTTTTTCACCGCGTTTTTTGACCTCACTATTAATTTGTATGGGTGAAAACAGTGTTGAAAACCGCGTCCAAAACCTCGTCCAAAAAGGTGCCAAGAAACTCGTCTAAAACTTCTTCTGAAGAAGTGTGTTTCAGGCGAGTTTTGATGCTATTTTGGGAGTGGAAATGCACCGAAAACCGCTTCTAAAACAGCGTCAAAACCGGCCATGTGAACATACTCTTACTATGTGCTGCAGTTATTAAAAGAGGTGTAGCCTATATGAAGAATTTCTGTGAATTGCATTTCATTCAAAACATTATTAACGCAGGCTCAGTAGTGGCCTTTTGTCTAAAAGAGATGCGTAAAACCCATTTCCAGAACCGTAGTTACTAATGACATATTTTTAGACAGTGCAGATCATGGTTCCTTGGGTCGCCCTGAGGGATTAGAATGATCACCCACCCTCTATTTATACCGGACAGGTTTTTGTCCACTCTAAACTCTATTGTAATCTTTACTATTGCATTCACAAGACATATCAATAGGCTCTAATAGGTTATTTGTCAATCAACCCAGAAGAAATAGACACGAATAACAAGAAATTGGCCCAGCAAGACCTTTTATTTAAACAACATTTTATTGACACAAAATCAATCCATACAGATATATAGTAGTGGACATGTATAACAGCGTCATTAATTTTCTACATACAATGTTCACAATAAGCCAATCTTGATAACTTATCTCTAACAACAATAAATAACCTAGCCTAACTTTAAGCCAAAAATCTACACATGAACTTGTGCCTATGTGCCTTGTCACCTTCTCTCGCCACCTATATGTCAGAGTCCTAGATAACTTTAAGCAAGACCTTTTGTGGCTCATAATTGTGTAAAGCCTCAGCCCAATGCACTGGAGCATCTTAAGGTACTCTGATAGGCCTGTCCAACTTTGATTTTTAAAAGTAACCTCAGTTAGTGTTTATTGCTCAGATTTATCCATTTAAATGTAAGTACTTTTGCCTTTTCATAGACCATATTCGCTAAAAGAATATGAAAGCAATATAAGTAATCATGGATTCTATATGGTTAAATAAAACATAAAATAAGGTAACATTTGCTAGAAGTTTTTGGGGTACATGTATGAACGGGGCTGCGCCAGAAGTTTTTGCATATTTTCAGCCCGACATCAGGTGCAGCCCCGTTTGCAATAGTTAAAAGCCTCCCGTACGCCAGTATCAGGCGGATTACAGAGCGCCCACGGCACTTTGTACTGCGCCCGATTTCGGGGGGCGCGCGGGAGGTGGGCCGCACTACAACTGTATGAAGCTACAGATTTATAGCTTCAGTATGGCAAATCCAGGTGCATTACTGCTGGAACAGGTAAACCACGTTCAAAGTGGTTTACCTGAGCCAGAAATGTTGTCTTAGCGCTAGAATGCGCCTGATTTATGACCCACAGTAGAGCGGGTTTATAAGTGAGGCACATTCTATGCTATTATAATGCGCATGAAAATTGGTGCCTAAGAGCAAAAATTCATGCATAAGTTTTGAGTTTGAGTATGAGTTTATCAGATATGTACGAGGTAAAAATTAAAATGGGCTCCCTTTCCGATGCTGGTTTATATCACCACACCTACAAACCCAACAGAGGAGGGCCCGAAACTTGTTCACCTTTTCACCCACCCCTAGTTTCCCACCCTTCTTGGAGATAACGTTGATTTACCCATTTTAGCTGCTATGGTAAATGCACCCAACTGAGTTGGATTCATCTCTGTGACTTCTTCATTAATATATTTTTATTTTTGTTCCATTCTTAGACACCGAGAACGTCCATTGCTTGCATTCTCACATTTTAGATTTCTTTTGTGGTTATGTCAAAGGAAGTTCATATCTATAAATAAATGATTACTAGAATCCTGTTCTGTCATTTGACTGGTTTAATTTTAATATCAAATGCTATAAAAAGAAAATAATTCTAAAAAATATTGCGCAGCTCCTGATTGTTTCAAATGAGTTGAGTTAAAGGGAATCTGTTGCCAATTTTTTTTTTTTACTTATTAAAACAAGACCCTGATCCATATTCTTTTCTTCTTAACTGTTTTTATTTTCTGATTGTAGATTTCTCAATTTGGTCGTCTGTACAGGATTGTGGGGAAAGCTTTCTTGCCTGCCCTTCTTTAAAAGGGTTGTCTCGCTACAAGGATTGCTTTTTATGTTAAGGATCTTGCAAAAACAAGTCACTTTGCAATATGTGTCCATTAACAGTGTCCTACCTATTCCTAGATATCCCCTCTTGTATGGGCTGCATCAGCTCCTCAGGTCTCTATAGCTACAGACCTGTTTACTCTCTCATGATAGGCTACCAGCAGTGGTTGCTATAGCTACAGACCTGGCTTCTACTGCAGCCCAGTAAACACGCCCCTGAATTCAAAATGAAACCAAGAAAACAGGACTGAGGTAAGATGAATCAGTGTAGTGAGACAACCTCTTTAAAGGGGATTTGCCACCATACCAAGTACTGACCTCCGTTCAGTATGAGAGCAAGATGTCAACAAATCACGCTGAGTCATGAAGCTGCAGTGGAGAGAGGGAGAGGGGAGTGAGGAATCCAAAGGGAGCGTCTCAAAACTTAAGTGAACTAATAAACAGTACAACAGTGGATTCAATACAGCAGAACAGAGCCTAACGCACGTCAGGAGAACCTTATCTGCTAAGAAGCTAATGTAATGTAAACAAATCACGCAGCAAGACACAGAGACGCACACAGACACACACAGCCAGAGCACAGAGCCTGCATAACAGATCCTGTGACATGTTCACTCAAATAATCAAACTATAACTTGTGAATTCTGTATACAAAAGAGAACACCTATTCTAAACAGCAGATTGAAAGCTTCTTCATCAGATAAAGCAGGGGTCTAATAACACTACAGCTAGTTATTCTGTATACAAAAGAAACATATTGCTACCCCGGTGCCTTAAAAGACCATTCATTCTGCCTGTCATCAGATAAGAAGTGATTCACGCAAGCCCGGCCTTTCAGCTCCTGGGTCGTGACTAGGGGAAGCTTTGTGGTAACCAAGGGGGTTGAGAAATGCTGTAGCTCTCAGAGTTTTCACTTTTTTTAATCACATATATTTAGAAAAGTGATTAAATACCCATTTTGGAGGTTCCCACATCAACATTACATGGTGGCAAAACCCCTTTAACAGCATTTAGAGAGATGCTTTACAGCAGCTTTATGCACATAGGAGCCTGTGAACTGGATCAGTCCCATTGACTTTTATAGAAGAGTTTTCTAGGCATGCTCTGTGACCTGGGAAGAAGTCAATGTACAGGGAGAAGGGGAGCTGTGATATCTCATATTGTGATTGGTGGATCCTGTGTTATCTATACATATTGGTGTCACCTTCCAGTGTAACCCTGCTTGTACTGATAATGAGCAGACAACTGAAAATCTTTCTCTACAGAACAGGAAGTGTCAAAGTATTATTAGGCCTAGTGGCCAAAGTGAAAACTGCAGGACTTAAGAATTATTAAAGAAATAGTGAAAGTGATATGAAAAATAAAAAAAAATATAACCAAAAATTCTTGAAAAATGTGTTTAACATAAAACCAGGAGTTAACCAATAAGTCATTTTGTTGATGACACATTCCCTTTAATCCTGTGTGCACAACATATTGTGTTTTTGTGCCACAACTATATATTTAGTACCCACGATGAAATTAGATCCCATCCTTTAAAAATTTTGGAAAGCTTTTCCCAAAGTAAGCTGAAAATCTGAAACAAGTGGAAATCCCCAACTGACATCTCTACCATGCTTAATTTTGTTTCCTGTTTAACTGTATATAACGTTTACCTGTTCGGGTCATGAGGTACATGATGTGCTTGTGGATTGCTCTCTGCTAATGCTGTCATGTTACTAGAAATTAACTCTGAAATATGAATTGATTGCTAAAATTACTAAACTACTCTTTAACCAATTAAGATACAAGCACATGGCAAAATAATTACAGGTTGTGCACTAGTGATTTAGACAAAGAGGTACACAATCTCATAGTGTATCAAATTCCACAAGGAACCTTACTTACACTTTAAGGGAATGATCTCTATCAAGGACAATTCCTAATTACTTATTATGCAAATATAGTTAATCGTTGGCTTAACTAGGTCATTGGAAAGAACAGGTTCAAAATTCATGAATGCAAACATAGTAATATAATTCTTCAGAAGACTAGAGACGACATTGTCCGAAAATTGGCGGCGCCGCAGTAGTTTTTAGGCACATTAAATCAGTGTAAAGTGCACCAGAAAGTCTGATCCTCTCAAAAATCTGGCATCTGGTAAACCTTGCATAGTAAACGTAATGCACCTAAAAAGGCGCATTGCGCAAATCGTGGCACATAGCATATCATTGGTAGTGTATGTAATGCGCCTATCGAGGCGCATTGCACAACAGAGGCGCATAACATATCATTACTAGTGTATGTAATGCGCCTCAATAGGTGCATTGTGTCATGGAGGCACACAGGATATAATTTTTAGGCGCATTACAATGTGTCGTGTCCGGCGTATAATGCACCTACTTTTGATGTGCGACAGTTTACTTACATCGAGAATATGGCGAAAAAACTGGCGTTTGCGTATTGGAACACGTCGCCTTAGATTTCTATTCCTAAATACATTATGGCAAGTTAAAGAGAATGTGTCATGGGAAAATACCTTCATTTTGCATTGAAGTATTCTCTTCCAAAACTCTAATACACAGGGCTGAACAGCTGACATCTTCCACAATCTATTGAACCAGATAGGCTGAGTATTTAGTTTTCCTGTATATTCATGAATGACAGCAAGAGGCCCCCATCTTATAACTATACCCAAGGAGTCACTCAATAGGCCTCATTCACATCACATTTATGGCCTCAATTTGCAGTATTCATTGGGATAGCTTGAAAATTTTATCTTGACAGATATTATGGTAGACTATGCTTTTGTGTCTGATACATAATGCATTTGGTAAATAGAGCAAATGTAGTCCAATTGGGACTATGTTTGACCTCTGGATTTCTATGGCTCCTTTTTGGCCCGCCACAATATCCGATAGGATAACTTTTTCAAGATATCCCGATGGATACCACAAATGGAGGCCATAACTGTGATGGGAATGGGGCCTCACATATCTTGCAAGGGATCTAGGGCGACATGTATGAATTTTGGTGCCCAGACGGCAATTTTATTGCGTGCATTAGTAGTGTAAAATGTGCCAGAATTTATGAACCTGTTCTACTGTGGGTCATAGATTAAGCGCTTTCTAGCTCCAAAACGACAACTCAGGCTCAAGTAGACCACTTGTAACTTGGTGTGCTATTCTAAATGTCTTCCCGTACTCCTGTCATAAATGTGTAGAATCATACGGTTGTGGGGTGACACACCTCCAGAACACCCCCCAATCTCAGGCGCATGACAAAGTGCCACGGGCACCCGATAATGCGCCTAGCTTTGCCGTCCTCCCGTCATAAATGTGTAGAATCATACAGTTGTGGTGCGACGCCCAGAACGCCCCCAGATTTTAGGCACATTACAAAGTGCCGCAGGCGCCCAATAATGCACCGAATTTAGGAGTGTGCCTGATTATAAACCTAGAGAACAGGGCTGCACCAGTTTGTGGGCTGAAAGGACCCCAGAATACTGGCGCAGCCCAGTGCATGCATGTCGACCCTAGTGTTTTATCTTAGAGTGTTATCTCGAGAGTGAGGTTGGTATTGGTATTTCCTTATCATACATAACATTGTGATGTTCATTTTTCTAAGGGAGACTGTGATGAATTTACCCCACCTAAGATGGGCATGCCTGCGACAATAGCTCAGCTATTACCGATAACTGGTCCAATATTGTGGTATGAGGGAGTTGTAATAAAGCAATATTTACTAAGATAAAGAAATATTAACAAGAAGTTTTAAACTACCCTAACACCTTAAAGGGGATTTGCCAGGATGCAAGTTAGTTACCTCCTTATCAGCACAGGGAGAATGTCAACAAATCACACTGAGTCATGAAAGCTGCAGGGCTGAGAGGGAGGGGGTGAGGAAGGAGTGAGATAGAAGGGAGCGTCTCAAAACTTAAGTGAAATAATAACAGTACAACAGTGGATTCTCAATACAGCAAGACACAGCCTCATAGACAGCACTTTCTTCCCTGTCCCTTAAAAGCTCATTCATTTTCCCTGTCATCAGATAAGAAGTGTTTCACAAGCGCGGCCTGTCAGCTTCTCGGTCCTGTCTAGTGGAAGCTTTCAGGTAACTAAGGGGGATTGAGAAATGCTGTAGCTCTCAGAGTCTTCACTTTTTGTAATCACATATATTTAGAAAAGTGATTAAATACCCATTTTGGAGGTTCCCACGTCAACATTACATGGTGGCAAAACCCCTTTAATTAAAGATGCAGGAATCACTATGCTAGTAAACATAAAATTTTGATATATTAATATATCTATATTATAGCTGAGGGTATTGTTCCCCATTGAAGAGACCCAGTTGGGGTATGGAGACTTATTTGCAAGACATGCTCTATGGGAAAATAGTTTGCAAATAAACTCTTCTCCAGAAGAAGGAAAACTATCTTGCACTAGCCAAATCAGAGTCTACACGTCCTCCAAATATGTTAAAGCAACTGTACAAAACTGTATAAAGCCTCATCCTCCAGAAGAAGACTTTAGTTTTGATAGTATGAGCTTTTTTCCTCTTAAGGAGAGCTAATTTGCATACTATTTCCCCAAGAAGCACTGCATGAAAACTAATCTCAAAACACCAACCAATACTTCTGCAATAGAAAGCGGGATCCTGAATCATATTCATGAGGGGCAGGAGCCCTAAAACAGCTCTCTTTAGGTGGGTGACTCATCCTATTGGAGGAGATTCTGGTTTGAGAGCTTTAGAGAGTTTTCATGCAATCCACAATGCAAATTTAGATTTTTATTTTTTTTTATGTAAAACAGATTTGTGTTTTCTGTATGATGACTCATAAAGTGCCCAAAGATGTAGCTAAAGTTATTCAACATCATCACTAAATTGGAAATCAGATTATCATATTACCTGTATTCTTTCAATATGGATGATATATGACTGGAAACAGAACGTATCTAGCTCTCTATTTGGGTACTTTTGGACTATACAAGCCGAGTTAGATGGCAGCCATCCTCAGACTAAGGGTTAAAGGGATGTTCCCATCTAAGATATATCTGGTATATCGATAGGATGTACCATAACTGTCTGACAGATACAGGTTCCAACTTCCCATCTATCATGAGAATGGTCCCCTGAAAATCTCAGTTCAGAACTGAGAGTAGGTCACACTTGTGCACTACTCTCTATTCAGTTCTATAAGAGCTCCTGATACAGCTAAACATACAACTCGGCTGCAGTTGGACCTCACATAATAAAGATTAGAGAGTACTGTACAAGTGCAACGTAATCTCTTTTCTGAATGGAGACTTCTGGGGGCCCATTCTCACGACAGGTGAGGGGTCTTTCCTCTGAAACCTATCAGACATTTATGGCATATCCTATCAACATGCCATAAGTGTCTGAGATGGGAACAGCCGTATGAGTTGCATTAGTATTCAGCATATGACTAGCTGTACAGAATCTTACACTATTGAGTGGATTGGGACATTTTTGCAATACAGTACGTATTGGATTTTTTAGCATACTGTATGTGTTTTGCTCTACTTTCTATATTGTTCTGTTTCCTTCCTCAGGTTTTAGTTGAAGGCATACTGTTGATGTGTGCCATTAAAGAAATGATGCAAGGCTACATTGGTAAAGTTAGATGTGCAAGTTTGCTATCTTGATTTTTATCTATAGTATAGAGAAATTAATATTGTTTTAGAACCGAACCAGATCCCCTGAACTAGAAAATATTGTGCAGGAGACCTGTTCCTACAACATGATACAATTAGGAAGCGCTAGCCTGCCCATACATGACTTTCTAAAACAGATGTTACAATATATTTTGTGCACAGGAATCAATGATATGCTCTATTAACAGATTAGTTATTGCTATGCAACAACTTCGATGCTATACGTTTATATGGGTGCATGGTTCAGATACATAGCCTTATATGTTAAACGTTGCTCAGATATATATCGCCTTACTTAGGACTTATCCCCAAGGGCAAGGGTTATTGGTCGGTTTTTCAAACGATTTGCGGTTTTACAAACCCCATAGACTTTGATAGAAAATCCATGCAGCAGACCCACTGCACAGATTTTCCATCGGGCAGTTTTCTTACACTGCCGACGGTCTGAAAAACTTAGAACATGTTCATTCTGAAAATGTACATGTGGGTGCGAAGGACCAAATACCGGTTGGATTTCCCGACTGGTATTTAGTCTTTTTTTGGCACACAGGGGACGGCTTTTTGTCTGCGGTTTTTGTATTCAGCCATCCCCTGTGTGGCAAAAAAAGACTAAATACCAGTCGGGAAATCCAACCGGTATTTGGTCCTTGCCATGTAAACGCACCCATAGAGTATTGTTTTTATTATGTGTTATATTAGGCCCACAAGAACTATCTCAGTTATGGATATAGTTAGTATAAAGATCTATGGTTGTTAGATCCGTAAGCTCAATATGGATGCAAGAATTCATCCCCATTACTCTTTGCCTTAAAGGGGTTGTCTAGTCCAGTGATGGGGAAAAAATAGAAAAAAAAAGTTATACTCATGCTGTTTCCACTCCAAAGCACTCCAGGATCTATTCCTCTGAGCTTCCAGGGTCTTGTGCCAACACATAGCACATGCTTGCACTCCAGTGTGATTAAATAGAGCATAGGCATCTCCTGTTGATGGGCTGAAAACCCAGAAGTGCATAGGAGCTGAACCCGTGGTGCTTGGAGTGACAGCGACGAGGGATACAGAGGCATAACCATTTTTTAATTTTTTTTTCTTCAGCCCAGTTCTATTTAAACATAATTTTCCAGGACTAGACAACCCCTTTAATTAGTTTTTTGCTTGTAATGTGCTTCACTGAGAGGTATCCTTAATTACTGATATTTTCATATACTGTATCTTTTATATTATGCCAGATAATGTAGACTTATAGAATCAACCAAGTCTTACAATGTAAATTCAATGTAGTAAAATAGGCGCACATGGACATCTAGCGAGTTTGATTGATTCATCTGTGAAGGGGAAAATGAAGTACCTTACATGATAATAATGTACATTTTATGCTGCTGTGTGAGTAATGAGAGGAGCCCGAGGCAGCAGAATGGTCAGGCCCACACTTAACTTATAGATGATACTTCTGTAATTATTTCAATTAATCATTTCTCATACATCAGCTGCCAGAATTCCATTTTCAAGTTGAAATTTGAATAATGATGTACCTAATCCCACATCATCTTAACAAATTGCTTGAACAAAGTTTTTGCTGTTAATGATTGGAAGTTGTTCAGCTTTGGAAAAAGTAAGTAAAGGCTGATTATTACTTGTTAGTTGTGCCTATTTCCAGGTATTAAATAGAATGGGGAGAAAAGTTTAAATGGCTGAAAATCTTGGTTTGCCTCCAGATTTATGGATTTTGCTGCTTTTGTGCTGTTAAAAGCACCTTCCATAAAAATAGCTGAAGCTTCGCATAAGGAGTGTGACTTCCCACAACTCAACAGATTCATTATAAGAACACCAGAAACAGGCATAAATTATATTGGAACTCTACGCTAGCTCATGGCTGATGTAGGTCTCTGTGTGAGGCACATGGGCAGCCAAAGATATGAGAAATTTATTATAGGGGTTTTCCACTAAATAAAAATATGAAAATGGGGCCACAGTGGGCAGAAAAAAAATTAACTTACTGCCCCAAGCCGTGCCAGAGCTTTCCAGCAATCCACTCCTCTTCCCTTCTTGGTTCTAGTCCTGATACGCTGAATAGTCTTGTGCCCCATTGTAAGCCAATAGAGCTGGAGCTCCTCTTTATTGGGACAAGAACCCAAAAGTAAAGAGCAGGGGATGCCAGGAACTTCCGAGGCAGTCCGCTGGCAGGCAGGTAAGTATCAGGCTTATTTTTTATTTTATTTTCTTTGACCACCATTTAATGGAATTTTTTTCAATGGACAACCCCTTTAAGAAGCTTGTACATCTAAATTTGTCCCATCTAACTCCAGGGGCCCGATGTCTTAGAAAGTTATCTAAAATCACTAGTCTAAGTAAATCCTACTATGTATTATATTACATGGTAGCAAAACATGACATCACATGGCCTGTAGTTATTTTATAAACTCAATGAATTCCAAAGAAATCATTAGTTATCTACAAGATATAAACAAAGTCTATTTTAACAAATATAATGGAGTACTAAAATGCCCTTCTGGGTGGAATCAGAATAGATTAATGGCCCCCCATACACATTTGAGGAAGACTGACTGAACGTGGATGACTGTCTTATGTGTATGGAGGCCTCCCAGCTCTTCCCTGTCAGATGATGTTAATTAAAAGAAGGATGGGGCATGTTAGATTTTTATAAGATTTTTTAGGATATAAGCCACTTAAGTTGTCTGGCTGCAGCTTACTTCCCTCTCTCCAATGAAATGGGGGAATCAGGAGAGCTAGCTGTCAGTCATATGAGTGCAGCTATTGATGTTGTATGGGTACTTTAAGAGCAAGGTCTTAAAGGGGTTTTCACTTGTTGACAACTACTTTAAATATATCCTATTAGGGCATATGGACATTATAGAGGCATGTTCTTGGGATCCCTTTTTTTGTCTAAGATATTTCATAAGAATTAGTGACTGTATTTATTTTGTATTAAATAATAAAGGTACTTTGGTGCCGTCATTAAAGACCAGAACTTAAAGGGTTGTCCCAATCTCAGATATTTGTGGCCTATTGATAGGATATGCTCTAAATGTCCTATAGATGAGGGTCCCATCTATGGTACTCACACCTATCTTGATGACGGGCCCCTAAAAGTTTCCAGAACCAAGAGTAGGTCACACTTGGGCACCACTGTCTATTCTGTTCAACAAGAGCACACAACTTGTTTAATTTAAACATCTCAGAGATGCCCACTAACATGAAGATCATTTTAGAGCGCTCATCCTTTAGTGGTCAAATTATATTATTCACAGATATGGAGACTATCCGAGTGTTTTGTAGAAATAAAATTGGTCTCACCAGTCCAATAATGTGTCAGACTAATGTAGGGCAGTTTTCTTCCCCAGTGCTTTTTTTTTCTTTTTTTAAAAAATCCCACTGCATTTTTTGGGGCATTTTTTGAGCCATGGCCTGAAAAGGATCCAGCAAGAAGAAGTAGAAGTCCTTCCTCTATATTTCTGGGGTTTTTTTTATCCATTCCTCACTCAAAAAAATGAATGAGAATTCGTCCCAAAAATTGCAACGATAAACACAGTGTGTGAAACAACCCTTAAAGTAGTTCATAAAAATCAGGTTATGGCCAGAAGATTGCAACTTCTCCACCCACTACAGTTACATCCCAGGGTCCATGTTGTTATTACTATTTATAAGAAATATATATCACATAGAGTACTATGTTTTTCAATTTGCAGTATATAACCTTTAACAGTTTTATTTTACAACAGGTTGCACTGATGCCCAGTAAGGATATACTGTAGCTTTAGTAGTCAGTGGTTGAATTAGCAGGGCAGGGTTTTGTAGGTTAATGCATCATGTTAGGGCAAAATAAGTGTGGCTTACACAGACCAAAGTTATAGGTTAGCACCTTCTCTATTTTTCCAAACCTTTGTTTTGGATATCTTATGTGAAGTAAGGGCTTGTTCACACAGAGTTTTGACTCCGTATTAACATATGCTTTGTAGATGCGTTTCGAGAACCGACAGGACGGACCCAGAGACGGATCTAACAATTAGCAGCGACTTTATCACTGCGGTCTATGAGGAACATGCAGCGGCGTTCACATGAGAGATTTTAAAACTTTTATGTTCAGGTGGTCTAAGTGATGATTAACAGTTGGAGCAGTGACCCAAACATCTACAGAGACAAAATGATGATTTATAAAAGGTTTCTTTTCCATCTAAAAATATGACCGATTGCTAAATTCTATCAATTCTAAAAATGAATCAGAATTAGGCAAGAATTTCATTTTAGGACAATGCAAAAGATAGATTGGAAAGCTTTTACTATTGCTTGAATATTTTTCAAATCATAAAAAAATATCCTTGCATTTAGATGGTTTATAGAACCATAAAATTCAAATATTGGTTTGTGGTCGAAACTTTGTGTTCATGGCTACTTTAAATGGGCAAAGGCCTAGCTAAATTAATTAATAAAGTGTGAAAGTAAATTAAATAGTGATTCTGTGAGCACAGCTAGTGTAGGGTGAAGTGGGATCTGCATCTACTTATGTTAAGAGCAGAGAGTTGACCAGTGAGGGACAAGCAGAAGGAAGAGGAGGATCTGTGATCTGTAATCCTCCTCCTGTCCATGTATGAATCAAGATGACTGCAGGGTGAGGGTAACAGAGACTAGTTCATAGAAAAGGACACAGAAGCAGTCCACAGGCTGTTTTGCCATTTTTAATCCATTAAGGGTGCAGACCGATTTAGCCTTAATGGCACAGTGATTTCCTGTCTTTCAGTTACACATTTCGGGCCACATGTAAGAAAACTGTCTAGGGCCCATAGCAACCAATCAGAGTGCCCCTCTCATTTTTCCAGAGCACTATATGAAATGAAAGGGGCGCTCTGATTGGTTGCTATAGGCGACAAAGTGAATTTTAGACCTAGACAGTTTTCATACATGTGGGCCTTCTAGTCATACATTTTTTACCTTGCTATTTTTGCAAATAGAATTGTCCTTTTTTAATAGTGCCCTCAGGGGTACATAGTGTACAGTGAGTCCCCGACTTACGTCGTTCCGACTTACGTCTGTCCCCTAGTTACGAACAGGGACCGGAACGACGCAAGCCAGGGACCGCTGATAGCGTCCGGGCGCTGCAGTGTCCCGGGAGCTGTCAGCAATCTTTGCAGCTGTATGCGACTCCTGGGAGCGCATGCAGCTGACTCTCCGTTCCCCGTCCGCGCACTGCCATGGCCCGGGCACCAGTGGGGAATGCTTCGGCCAATCCTCCTCCGGGAGTGGTAAGCCAAGCCTCTTTTGCGGACAAACGAGGGGCTCCCTCCCCGCAAAGAACCCGGGAAGGCCCAGGCGACATCCGCCCTTTCCGGAGTCCCGGCAGAGGCAGCGTCCTAAAACCCCCTATGGGGGACATACCTCCTATATCTCCCTATGGGGACATACCGCCTATACTACCAAAGGGGGACATACCCCCAAACCCCTACCTATGGGGGAAAAACCTGCCTATAGCACCTAGGGGGAAAACCTGCCTCTAGCTACCTATGGGGACATACCTGCCTATAGCAAACCTATGGGGGACAAAACCTGCCTAACTACCTAGGAGGACAACCTGCCTATACCTACCTATGGGAGGACATACCTGCAAAAGGGGGACATACCTCCATACCTTTTAGGGGGACATACCTGCCTATACCTGCATTGGGGACATATACCTGCCTATGCGGGATTTACCTGCCTATACCTGCTATGGGGGACCTATACCGCCTAAACCTTTAAAATTTGGGGGGACCTAACCTGCCAGAGGGCCTAACCGCCTATGAGGGACATATACTGCCCCCATACACTATAGGCAGGTAAAAACCCTCTGGGGGACATAACCCCCTAAAAATTACACCCCCAAAAAAAAATACCCCCAAAACATGTACAAAATATTGGTTCCGTCTTACATAAAAATTCAAACAAAACGAACCTAAATCCCTAACCCTATGTAACCCGGGGACTGCATGTATAATGCTTTGTATAACTTTTATTAATTTGTAGGGGTGTGTGGAAAAACATAAAATATGCCACTGTTTTGGGGATTTTGTTTTTTATGGTTTTCAACATGTAGAATAAATTAAATAAAAAATTTATTCTGCAGGTTGTTATGATTACAACTATACTAATTTAATTTTTTTTTCTTCTGTGTTAGTACTTTTGCACATAAGCGGATAACATTTTTTAGATTACTTTGTCGTAACTTTATAATGGCTTGTTCTTTTCAAAATAGTTGTCATTTTTCCGTATACCATTTTGAGGTACCTACAGCTTTTCACCACTTTTCATTAATTTTTCTGGTGGTAGTGATTAAAAAAAACTGCAGTTCTGGCTTTGTTTTTTTGTGTATTTATTACATTTATCACACTGCTCAAACCCCCTCAGGGAAATAAAATTTTTTAGTAATTTGTTCATTACATGTATTAAGGGCCCCAGTCGAAAACGTCTTGGTCCTAAAACTCACTTTGTTGCCCCTAGCAACCCAAACAGAGCCATAGCAACCAATAAAAACTCATACAAAAAATCAGAGCCGCCTTTCCATTTTTTCAACACTATAGAAATGTGGGGGTTTCTGATTGGTTGCTATGAGCTCTGATTGGTTGTTATGGGCAACAAAGTAAGTTTTAGACGAAGACAGTTTTCGTACATGTGGTCCTAAATGTGTCTCATATTTTACTTTTCTATTTTATTTCCCATAACATTTTTTTTTTATTTTCTTGATTTTTTTGTTTTTATATTTTTTAGACCTTTAATGGACCATTCCATCATTTGATCTCTTCAATAATAAAAACACTACAATACTGATTTATTGGAGTGTAATTTGCCCTATAGGCATAGTAAGGTGGCAAACCTGAGGCCCTTCATTAGGCACCCAGCTGCCATACTAATAATCAGTGTCAAACTGGGATGCTTAGTGCCCACCTGTAGAGTTGATTCTGGGGGCCCACCCTACAGCCACTGTTAATGATTGCACATATTGCACAGGCCTCTTGCTTTTTACCTCTTTTTCTCTGCTTTTTTTGCCTCTCCCCGAGTTGCACAGCTCTAGGTCTGCTATGCTTAGGGGCCCCCCCCAGGAGTTTCCCTTGTTCAAGTCCAAACCCTGAAAAATACCCAATTTCCCCCCCAAAAAATTGTTACGGGGCCCCCAAAAGGTTTACAGGGGGGGCCCGGAAACCCTTTCTGTCTTAACCACTTAAATGTAAATGGACTCTTAAACCCCTTGCATCAAAAACAAACAAAAGGGCTTTTAAAAACCCCCCAGTTAACCTCCCTTCTGCTACTGGAAACCCACAGGGGTCAGCTGAATGGTTAGAGCAAAAATCTGAAACTTAAACCCTTATTTGTACACTTACCCCCCCGTTAAAAAACAAGGGGCCCTTTATTCTGCCCGGGGTATGGGGGGCCCCGACCCGACGGCGCCCCCCGGAAATTTGCGCTTCATTTTACGGCGCCCAAAAATCCGGACCCCAGCAATTACGGAAAACCCCACTGCTTTTAAAATAAAAATAAACAGTGGGATTCCCTCGCCTCCCCCCTTTCCCCCGGAAAATTTCCCCCCCCGGGGGGAGAAAGTGAAAAATGCACTTTTATTTTAAACCCCGGCGCGGCCCCGCGCCGAAAAAACAAAAGGCTTTGGGTCTAGGGGGGCCGGGGAGCGGTCCCCCCCCGCCGCGCCCCCGGCCCCGCCCCCCCCCCCCCGCCCCGAAATTCACGGCGGATTTGTGCGCCCCAAAACGGCCCACAGACCCCGCCGTTAAAAATAAGCCTTGTGAAACCACGGCCTTTACAATGGCCCTCCAACTAAGTGAAATTTAAATGCTCAAAAAATAAAATTGTTTTAAAAAAAGTTTAAAATATGCAGTGATTGTAGACACCTCACTTTTTTACTGTTTTTTTGGAAAAAAGCCCCCAATTTTTTGTTTGCATTTTTCCCTTCTGTTTAAAGGGGCTGTCCATCTTGTGTTTTTAAAATAAATTTGAGATAGTAATACCATAATAAAATAAAAAAATACATATTCATCTCCCTAATAACTTCTGTTCCAGGGCTGCCGGTTTCAAAGGGCTTTTCACCAGGTCCCTTTTGTTTTTCTTCCCCCCCCCCTGGCAATCAGATCGTCACCACTGCAGCCATTGATTGGCTCTGGAGGGGCAAAAAGGGGCCATTCCTGAAAGTCACCATTCCGGGAAATGAACTGTTTTTCCCAATTTTTTTTAGGGGTTTGGAAATGCACATGACCACTGTAATTAGTGGATATAGCTGTGACAATCAGACCACTGGAAAAAGGAGATAAACAGAAGACCTGGGAAGAGGACAAACAATTGGGGAAATAAAAAGAAGGGTTTGGGAGAGGGTTTCTCAGTAATTTTAAAACCACTGGGAAACCTGGTTTCTAAATCCCCGACAAGGAAAAACAAATTTGGGAAGGAAAAATTTTTTATGTTCTCCCCGTATTTGCTGGGTTTAAACCCCTTTGTACTCTTGGGGTTTTCCCCCAAAAATTTCCAAAAAACAAAAATAAAAATGGTTTTATTTAGATCAGCTGGTTTTTTTCACTCCAGTCCCAAGGGCCCACCAACAGGCCAAGTTTTAAGGGTTTCCCTCAGTTTTTTGCCAGGGGATGTTTAAATTAAATTGTCCATGCATTCTGTTGGGGATTTCCAAAAACCCGGGGATATCCCTTATTGGGCAGTGCCCTTTTTGTGGGAGATCCCCGGAAAAACAATGGGCCTGTTTGGTTGGGGCTTTTTAAAGGGTTGGATTTTAAAACACTGATTTAGATAAAAACTTTGACCTCAGGGAAACCCGTGTGAAACAAAGACAATCTCATAAAACCCGGCCGGGTGTGGGAAAATAACCCAACACTATTAAATGTAGGTATATAAAAAATTTTTTTTGGGTTTTTCTATTTTTATTACAGCTTCACTACCTCAAATTTATTTAAAAAAGAGCAAGACAACCCCTTTACGTGTGCATTTTAGTTTCAAACTATGTGCAATTTTTGCTCATAATTAATGTTTAATGCAAAGTTGCATCATAGGCTGACGTAAGTACATAAAAATTACAAAAAATTGTATTTATTGAATGCAGATGAAGTATCTTAAAATGCATGGTGTTTGGCGGCCCGTGGTAGTTCTCTGAACAATAGTCAATTTATGCGCAATATCCATTCTCTATGCGATGCATGGGTCAAATCTTTCATGACCTCCAAGATTTCACAGCATTTGAAGTTTGCATATCTTGATCTATTATTTTTACAGTGCTTTTGTGAGTTTTAGGCTATTTCTACACAACACAGGTTTTCCAGCAGATTTTCTGTGGTTTTTTGTATGTTATGCGATAACCTCTGAAAATCCAATACGACTACACACACCCTTGAGGCGACGCTAGAGATCACACTACTACTCTTTCCGTCTCTCACCTCAACCACAACATGCGAGCAACGTCTGCGATCGCCATTCGAGTAAAAACTCTGCGAGTATAACCCCATGAAAACCATGCAGCCCTAAAAAACCTCAACAAGAAAAACTACAAACACCCACTTAACCAAAAACTGGCCTAGAAATCAAAGCTTGCTTCTACATAGCAACAACAGCACAAAACACTGACACAACCACCAAATAACTCCCACAGCGCCTATTCTGCGTAGAGCGGTTTCTCATTAAGCGACTTTTGAAGTGAGATCTTTTCAGCGAATGGTTATCTGTCCCTTAGCTGTGTCGCCCTAGCCTCTTACGGCCTTTTTACCAAAATAATACCAGTGCACCTACAAAGTAACCTGAAGGTCGACATTTCGCTTATTGCACAGGATAACTGTACTCAGATCGTCAGGTTAGTCCAACTTTTATACAGCGTTAATGGGTCCACTCACTTTTCAAAGTTTGTAACCCATGTATTTTATACATGGTTACTTTTTCTTTACATTTTGAGCGTAGAACCCAATTTTCGCTGTTCCCTTATTCGGCGTTCTAGGTTGATCATCATAAAAGATGTGCATATAGATTTTAAGTAGAGTTCATAAATCGTATTTAAGGACTCTGCACATCTTAAACTTTTCTTTATAGGCCTTGTACTTATAATTTTCTATTTGGGCTACAGATTTAGCCACAACTATGATTTTTAAACATTTATTAACTAAAAAATGACAAATACAAAACCACTTAAAGATGCCGAGAAGCATTTTGATCATGTGCCAAAACCCTAGTTTGAAAAAAAATCATATAAAATAAAAAAAAGTGTATTACTCCCAATTGTTTAAAGTGACTGCACTATTTTGTGTGACACATAAAGCACTAACATTTGTAAAACAGAGCAAATGATTGCACTGTTGTTCCCTATGGACCTACTGTGGGATCTGTCAGGATACCTTTTTCAGGTATCTCAACTGATACTCATAATTGAGGTTCTGAACAGGAGCACGAGCTCCGTGTGAACCTAGGATGACATGTCCCAATACGCAAGCACCATTTTTTTGGTCTGTTTTGCACCAAAAATGCTCTTGATTGCCAATCATACTTGTACAATGTGTAAATGTACTGTAATATACCAAAACTAGGCGCATTATATGCTGGACACAACACATTGAAATGTGCTTAAAAAGGCACATTACATATAGTAGCAATGACACGCTGTGCGCCTCCATAATGCAATGCGCCTATCAAGGCGCATTGCATACTCTATTAATGATACGCTATGTGCCGTGATTGCGCATTTCGCCTTTTTCGGCACAACGCGCCTTATTCGGTGCAATGTGCTTTTTTAGGCACATTAAAGCGGTTTACTCATGCGACACGTGTATACCAGACGCCAGATTTTTTACAGTACTGTACTTTCAGGAGCACTTTACACTGATTAAATGTGCCTAAAATCTTCCGTGGCAACGCCAATTTTCAGACAATTGTCCTATGAGCACCTAGTCTAAAGCACTCCAAACTTATATGAGGAGGTGAATACGAGTCAAATTTTTCTATCTTAAAAAATGAATTGGGAAATGTTGCAATTTTTAATTTTATGCGTACATAAAGACGGAAGATCGAGTCATATTTTTGGCAACTGGACGAGGCATTAATTTTGTAGTGATATAATTTAAAAAAACAAACCATAGGTATGGGGATTTCGTAAGATTTTTTTATTTTGCGATTTAGGTTTTGTTTGTATATGTTACAGGTGTGAAAAGTGTCCAGACTATTACAGGTGCAAAATGTCCAAAAACCTCCGTCAATGAAAGTCTTAGGCTATGTTCATATGGCGTAATTGCGGCGCATACAGTACACGCTGCAATACGCCGTGTGTTTTGGTAGCCGCACTGTTAAGCGTGTATTCTCAAAACACTGGGGGTGGGAGGGCCGCAGCTCGCCCCATTGACATGCATTGTTCGCGACGCATAATCGGCGCGAACAATTGACATGTCACTTATTTCCCCCGCGTAGAATACGATCTTATTGTACACGCAGGGGGATGACGCGTAATCCATAGTTCTCTATAAGAGCTATGAATTACTGTAATTGCGGCGCGCATTTCGCTGCAGATATCGTGCAATACGCGGCGAAGTCGCGCTAAAATAAGCCCGTTTCTCGAACATAGACCTATAAAGTGTTGAAACTATGCTGCACCTATGTGCATCATGTATACTATACAGTGAGATTCCTCGCTAGTATTGTCTAAATACCAGTGGCCATGCGCTGCCAAAACTGCTCCTCAGGGCCTTTTGTATAAAATGGTAAGCCCATTGTCCATTCACCTTACTTATTGAATAACATGTTTTACCTATGAACATAATTGGAATAAAGAATGTAGGTCTTGGGTCCTCCCTCCAAGGCTCCTGTCTCCAAAGCTCTTATGGAATTAAAGTGTTTATTATGTCTTTTTTTTATATTTCACTTTAAAATGGTTAAATCTGAATTTGGCATTTGATGTGATAGTGAAGTTATGAATTTCCGGCACTGTGTGGGTTAAGTGTTGCTCCCCAGACTTTGTGAACCTAATATCCTTGGGGTCTCTCTCTGCCTCCAGTGCTCGTTACGACTCAGACGATAATTACTGTAATTTGCATTCAGCAGCCCTTTATTACGACTGCTGGCTCCTAGGATATTTAGGATGAAAGATAAACTGTATTTACATTTCCTCTGTATATTTGAAAACATCTAATCAGAGTGGGTGACGTGGGATCCTGATCTGGCAATTTACAACCTAAAAGATGTAGGACTCAGGTGAACACATCAGAGGTTAGAGTTACCAACTACAAAACAAATAGTACTCAGGGCAAGTGGGCAAGAGGCAGCTCTGACCTAGAAGATGGCAGGATGTAGAAGTAAAGGAAAATACTAGTGCATTTAGCATGAAGTAGGGTAGATGCTCTGCTGCAGAGTTATCAAACTCATTCTCACCGATGGCCACATCAGCATTATGGTTGCCCTGCAATAGTCATTGAAGGGCCTCAGAGGGTGGCTAGAGCTACCCAAGGGCTGTCAGAGCTGTGACACCAACTGTGAATTGATGAATATAGCAGTCTAGAGGTGTATGCCAGAACTCCAAATCCAAGATGGTGTCCACTTCCTGTGCAGGTGCCGCTGCCTCTGCCAAGACCTGACTACCTCCTCCAGGGAAAGTGGAGAGCTAGTCCTTCTGCGTCCAGACCTTGTCCATCCCTGCTTGCTGTATCTAAGCTCTTGCAGGTAACATTAAATGACATGGTAAGCCAGATCGGCCCACGGACATTGAGTTTGACGTGCTCTACTACATCTAATATGAAAGAGAGTTCAGGCTCTACTATAGTAAATGGTAGATAAACATGTGCTTCCAGTATAAGACCTTCTGAGGTGTTCATTTAAAGGGCTATTCCCACCTTAGACATTTATAGCACATCAACGGTCTAATAGATTCAGGTCCTACTTTTGGGACCCAAACCTATCTCCAGTACGTAGATACCTTTGACACCTGGTGTAGCAGCTGGGGGTTACAGCATTTATGAAGAGAATGAATTGAGAAGGGGCCACAGATGTGCATGGCTCTCTTTACTTGTGAGCTACAGAAACCATTGAGCAAGAGAACCCTGACTTCTATAAAAGTGAGAGAGCTGCACACAAGTGTTGTTCTTGGCTATTTCTGTCAGTCCCATATACAGTGAATAGAGCAGCAATTTGCATGACTGGGGGCTCTTAAGACAGGGTATTTGGGAATCACCTAGCCTGATCCTCTCAGAGGATGTACCCTCTCGTAGATATACTTATGTATGTTTGCTTCTTGTGCAAACAGATACTTAATATAAAATTGAACTATAAAATATGGTTATGTGGAGAGATAGTAATAGAGAGTAGTGGTTCTACTGCATCTGGTATAACAGGGAAAAGGAGGCTGTAGCAAAACACTATGGGAAAGAATAGAAGGTATGTTGTACACCATGGGCTACATGTATGAATGGGGCTGTGCCAGAAGTCTGGCGTCTTTTCAGCCCAAAATCGAATGTAGCCCCGTTAGCTATTGATTTAAAACTCCCGCATGCCAATATCAGGCGCATTACAGAGCGTCCGTGGCACTTTGTAATGCGCCTGATTTCGGGGAGTGTGCGGGAAGAGGGGCGCACTAGAACTGTACAAACCTATAGATGTATAGCTTCGTTACAGCAATTCCAGGCGCATTACAGCTGGAACAGGTAAACTACTTTCAAAGTGGTTTACCTGAGCCTGAATTGTCGTTTCTGCACTACAATGTGCATGATTTATAACCCACAGTAGACCGGGTTCATAAATCAGGCGCATTCTACACTAATAAAATGCGCATAAAAATTGGCATCTTAATGGCAAAAATCATACACGTCGCCCCTAGTTGGGTAAGGGCTCTATTAAACGTTGGACATGGGTGGAAATGGGTTCTGCTGTCTGCATGACTAAAGTAAAGGGTAATATGAGTTATGTACAAGTAAATAAAGTACATGTAAAGAAATATGGAAATATTTTCCAGTGGACATGGCACCCAGCACGAATAAAGAGAAGCCTGGATATAAACAATGTTTACCCTCCTGTAATGATTATTGATAACAGCACTATGGCATCTTTTAGACCTAAGTTCTATCTGAACCCAAATCATCATAGAACATCACTACAGTTACACCTTTGTAGAGTTTTCTGTATGGAAGCACATCTATCCCTAATTATAGACGAATTTTTTCCCATGTCGGAAGGCCGGGGGCCCCCTTTCATGGGGTTAAATGAATCTTGCCCTCTGCCTCTTGCTTTCTGCCTCTTTCCTAGCCCCAAACCTGCCATGTCCAGGGGCTCACTGGAGGTTTCTTCTGCTCACCTGTGGGCCAATCTGAGCCTGCCTTTTACCTCTTTATCCCTTCACGCCAGTTAGCCCACCTTCATTTTTCAGCACATCACGTGCCTATTCATTCATGAGTGCATAAAGCCCCTTTGAATTTTGAAGCAAATAAGGAACCTCTATTTTGTATCTTAGCCCCTCTATAGTCAAGACATTTTCAAGTCTGTTGAGAGCTGTACTTGGTCACCTGGTTAGGAACCCCTACAGGGGAAAAAATTTTTTATTCCTTTTTTTTTTACTTCTTTTTTCTTTTTTTCCCCCTTTTCCATTTTCGATTTTTTTTTTTTTTGTTTTTTTTTTCTTTCCCCCATTTTTTCTGAACCCTTTGGCATGACAAATTCTTTCTCTGTCTTTCAGTGTTGTGTACTTCACCTCTATAGTCATGCTACCCTATACGACATTACTATGTGGCTGGATTAGTATGTGAGGGTAAGGTACTGCTAAGGTAGTTATGCCCACACATAAATGGTGGAGCCAGGAATACAAAGTCTCCCTGTGTAATATTTTTTTTTTTTTTTTACGGCCATGGTCTGGTGGTTTTTAAAAAGTGTACCCACTTATATTCACACTTTACAGTGTTACAAAGGGGAATAACTGGACATGGTGTTCTCTCATTACAAGAAGACATTGGTCATAGGTGCTCATGTTCTTCTATTAAATCCATGTATTTTAAAATCCCCAATATTTTAGGTGCACAAGGCAGAACATTCATTTTTTCATTTTTTATTGTATGGGTGGGGAATTTTAACTTCATTTTAACCGGTTTCTTATGAATTTTTACAGTTAATCTGCCCGGCAACCCCTTTTGCAATGCTGACTGTGAGAGCTCTTTGGGAAACCAACCATCAGAGGCTCCTGGATCAAACCCCCACCTCTGAGTTCCCTTAAATCAAAACTTCCTTTAGACCTGATCAGGACTGTCACTTCAGCAAGATCACCCAAGTCCCCCCATACTCCGGAGGTACACCTTCTTTCCCGGTTCACTTCCCCGCAAACATTTGCAGGCCCAGGGAATTTCTGCTGAGAGCACTTTTACCAAATTTCTCCATCCATCCCTTGAGATGTCTCATCCATATGAATCCTGGATGAGACCTCCAGCCTCAGGAGGTCCTGGGGAAGAGACTGGTGTTCCTTCATGGTGGGATCTCCACACTGGTTCCAGTTGGTTGGGTTGCAGCTAAAAAGGGGGGTTTTTGCTACAAATACCCCCCCAGGCCCTTTGGGTGGGGGGCCTGAAACTGTGTAACCCCCTGCAAATGCCCCCCACACCTCATTCGGGCATTGGGAAACCACAAGGGGGTTCTCATTGTGCTGAACAAATTTAGATGGTTTTTTCCCTCGCCCAGGGCATAGACGAGCAATCCAAGTTCGCCCCAAAAAATGCCTTTTCTTGCCCCCAACTGCCAAGAAGCTGACGCTTGGTAAACCCGTGGAAGTGACAAAAAAGAAAAACCATGCACAACTGCCACATCCCAGGGTTGGGGGAAAAACATAGCCAGGACCTCCCCTCTAAAAAGGCTCTTTACGTTGGTAGTGGGAAGCCATTTGTCTGAACGGCTGTTCTTGGAAGAGTTCATAGGGGTGATAGCTGCAAAAGAACCTCCAGACCCATACAGGGGCAAAAAAATACCCCTGCCCTTCTGTGTGTTGTTCATGGAATGATATCTCAAACCCAAAAATCGAAGACCCATGACGGAGAGACTAGGGGTTCCACAGAGGCTTCTAGCAAGACCAAGAGGGAACCAGAAGAAAGTACTAGTAGTCATACAAACTGAGACTCTTAAAAATCTTTAAAGAAAAAGCTTTTTGGTGGTGGAGGGGGTTATTCCAACGATCCTCCGCGACATATTGGTAGGGGGGAGGGGTTTTGTTTTAATTTATTTGTATTGACGGGTTACCGTAAAAAATTTTCCCCCAACCAGGGGGGTTAAGCAAGTAAAAAAGGATGGCCGTGACCGAAAGCATATTGACCGGAAAAATTAAGGAGAACATAGAGGTAAGGGTGGCAGGAAGGGAATTTAAAATACAAAGGAAAGGATAGGACTTGTGTTCGCCATTACTTTTAGGGGCCTGGGAAATGGTTTGAAAAATTTTTAAATTTGCAAAATCAGAAAGTAATTCACCTAAAAAAATTAAAAAAAGGAAAAAAAAAATTAAAAAAAGCGCCATGCACCGAACATTAGACATTTTTCAAAAGCTTCTTTTTAACGCTTTAGTTTCCAGTGCATATAGATTAGAGGGAACACCCACTGTTCTTTGCTGTTAATCTGTTTTTGAGGGGCTGCCCCTCCCGCAGAGTCTCCTCATGCTATGGGGGGAATGTCTCTATAAAACTGGGTGTGGGAGGATACGGGCAGAGAACACCTCCACGCCCAGTGAAGCACCGGCACGCACTGGCTGCACCCAGGGGACCTGTAGGGTGCTTTGTTAACCCTTTCCCTGATATCAGGAGGCACGGTTTGGAACCAGGTGATCTGTGAGAAGCTGAAAAACCAAAAATGCTTTCCCCTTTGTTTTGCCGGAGTGCTTTTTGAATATAAAAAAATTTCACTGTTTTAACATTGCTCCTTGTACGAGTGTCTGTACATTATTATGTGCATTAGTCTTTGGGTGGCTTAAAGGGAGCAATCTTTAAAAGGTTTTCTTACAAGGGGGGCCTTTGTTTCAAGACCTGAAGGGGTACATTACCATTTAAATAGGGGTCTTGTGTGCCAATTTTTTAGTATTTAAAAAAATTTGTGTCTGTAAACCTTAAAAAGCTGCTCCTTGAATTTGCAGTCCATGCAATGCAAGTCAAATCTTAGATTTCTTTTAATTTATGGCTTAGTTTCCTGTCCAGCCTTTGTGGGTTTATATTATTTATTGGAACCATTCCAGGAGGAGGCCTGGAGTGGGATATGGCCAGTAATGAATCTCATGTATTTTATATTACGATTGATGTGTCACTTGAATAATTCTGCTCATAACAATGTGAAATGATGGACATTCCTATAGGGTAACCCTTTTTTACACCCAAGAGGATGATGGTAGCTGCATTGTGGCTCATGACATTATTACATTGTAAATAGGCTGTATTTATATGTCGTTTTTTTTCCTTTAAAGGGGTTTTGCCACAAAGTAAAATTGACGTGGGAAGCTTGCAAATTACCGTATATACTCGAGTATAAGCCAACCCGGTTAAAACCCGGGGCAATTTTCCCCAAAAAAAGGAAAAATTTTCCAGATAAGGGGAAAAAAAACCCTTTTTAAAAAAAAAAATAAAAAGGGAAACCAAAAAAATAAAGGCTTTAAAAAACCCCTTGGGAAAATATAGGAGTAAGGCCCTTATGCGGGGAAAGGGGAAAACCCCCAAACAGATTAACAAAAAAACCCAAACGCTTTTGGCATTTTTGGCCCCCCCCCCGGGCCGGGGGGTTGGGGGTTTGTGGGGTTTTAAGGGTGTGGGGGGTTGGGGGGGGGGGGGGGCGGCGCTGACTGGGGGGGGAAAGGGGGGAGGGGTTTGGGCCCGGGGGGGGGGGGGGGTGGGGGGGGGTGGGGGGGGGGGGGGGGGGGGGGGGGGGGGTGGGGGGGGTTAAAAAAATTATGGGGGGGGGGGGGGGGGGGGGGGGGGTTTTTTTTTGGGGGGGGGGGTTTGGGGGTTTTTTGGGGGGGGGGGGGGGGGGGGGTTTTTTTGGGGGGGGGGGGGGGGTAGGGGGGGGGGGGGGAAAATGGGGGGGCCGGGACCCGCTCGGGGCCGCCCGGGGCCCCTGGGGAAAGGGGCCCCCCCCCAGGGGACCCTTCCCCTTTAAGCGTCAGGGGGGGGGAAAAAGGGGCGGGGGGCCCGGGCCCCCCGGCCCCGGAACCCCCCCCCTTAAAAATCGCTTGGGGGTTTTCTGAAGCCCTTGGAACCCCCCGCCCCAGGGGGAAACCGAGTAAACCCGGGGGGGGGAATTTTTCAGCAATTTTTTGTGCTGAAAAACGGTTTATACTCGAGTTATAGGAAATAAAAAAATTTTTCCCATTCATCTTTAAATTAAAAATTCTGCAACGTTTTTTTCTTACTCTCCTTTAATGTCCATTGTTTACACTCGCTCCAGGGGGTACGCCCAGGGGTGGGCAGACATTCTGACATCACTTCTCCTCTCAGACAGCTCTGAAATTTTTCAAAAACCGGGGGGTCATTCGACTCCGTCCCTGTCCCCCTTGTAATTAGTCAAACTACAAATAAATAAAAAAAAACCTCAAGAGGCTTTGCATTGATTAAAAAAGGAAAAAACAACAAAACCCGGTTTTGGTTCCTGCAGGGATTTGCCCCAGGACCCTTTGGGTGGGGGCAAAACGTTTCCCCCTCATAATCACAATCTTTACAAAACAACCTTTCTTGAGTACAGAGAGGAAAGGTGGTGAAAACACCTGCGGGGGCACATGATATGCAATCCAAAAAATCACCCACGCCTCCTTCTGAGCACCAGATCTGAAGACGGGGGAAAAGGAATATGAAATGAGATCGTGGGGAAAACCCCTTTAATTAAAAAAAAGCTCTCTTTTCCTGTCCATGAAGATTAATTTTTGCTGTGTAATAAATTAAAGGGGTTCTCTGCTTTTTTTCAAACCCATTTTTAGGAGGGGTTTGACCATAAGGGGTATCCCCCCGGGAACACAATGAAAAAGTAGGGGAAACCGGCGGGAAGTGTTCAATTTTTTTGCCGCCCCAAAAGGCAAAACTAAGAATTACACAGATTACCATTTAAATCAGGGGTCTGCAACTTGGCCTTCCCGCTTTTGGAAACTACATCCCCACACGCCACTGATTAGTTAATAAAAGCATGATGGGAGTTGTAGTTTCCCAACAGCTGGAGAGCCGACGTTGCAGACCCCTGATTCAAATCAATAGGACAGGACAGATGCTCTTTGTAATCACTTTCTACCCCAAAACCTAAGTTTCCTGAACAGGGGATCCCTCATTTTCTATTAATTTAGAATTCAGGAATAATGTATAGATAAACAAATTTTCTAAGCTAGACAATCCTTTTAGGATTAGGGCTTGGTCTAAAAATAGGAGTATTGGTTTTGTTCCCTATGTCTATAAGATTATTTGATACCCCATCCAGGGCTGGTACAAGGCATTTTGGTGCTATAGGTAAGTAAGGCAAACTGCACCCATCCTACACATGGAAAATTTAAATGCCTGGCCCTGACCAGGCACAAGGTGCCTACGGCTGTGTCCTCCTCAGCTCAGCTCAGCTCAGTAAAACAAACAGTTTGTGCCATCTTTTTTTTTTTTGAGGTTTCGTTTTAATATAGTTTAAATTACAGCTGGCACCGACCGTGTCTGCCTACCCATCATCCCAGCCCTAACCCCATCTACAGTTTAAAGGGAATGTGTCATCAAAAATGACTTATTGTTTAACTCACATTTTTATGTTCAACACATATTTTTTTAATTTTTTGGTTATTTTTTTTTTTAAGTTTCTAGATCACTTTCAATAATTCTTAAGTGCTGCAGTTTTCACTTTGGCCACTAAGCCTAATAGTCTGACACTTCCTGTTCTGTACAGAAAGAATCTCAGTTGTCTGCTCATTATCAGCACGAAGAGGGTCAAACTGAATGGAGACACCAGTGTGAATAGATAACACAGTATCCACCAATCACAAGAGGAGATGTCACAGTTCACCCTTTCACCTCCCTGCACACTGATTTCTTCCCAGGTCACAGAGCATGCCTAGAAAACTCTCCTTTAGCAGTGAATGGGACTGAGTCAGTCTTAAGTCTCCTATGTACATGAAGCTACTGTAAAGCATCTCTCTGACTGCTGTTAAAGCAGTGCAGGCAAGGCCTAGTGGCCAAAGTGAAAACTGCAAGACTTAAGAATTATTAAAAAATATTGAAAGTGATATGAAAAATTTAAAAAAAAAAAATTCCTAAAACAAAGTTTCAAATAAAAACGGGACTTAAACAAGGACTCATTTTTTAATGACACATTCCCTTTAAAGCAAGACCAAACTCTTCTCTGACAATTTAGGATGCATGTTAAAGTATTGCTTTCCAGGACCCTTACATTGACCCTCAAAGGCGCTAACTATACAGAAATGTCAGCTGCACTTGGGCCAAGGAGTCTAATTGAGCCTAAAATGTCTGTCATCATGTATTGAGACCCCATGACAGGTAATATTTAGGGAGGCCGGTTAAACATTTTGCTGTGGGCTGATGTTACACCTCTGGAACCACACATCAATCATATGTCCAGTTGATATCATACGTTGTATCTCACAAAGCTGGAAACAATGAATTTGTGATGACATTAAGAAGATGAATAAATAAAAAAAATTCTATATGATTTGTGATGAGTTTGTGTGTTTAGTTGGGGCAGACACAGGGAGGGGGCAGGAGCTTGGGTCACAGTCTGCTCCTCTACAGGCGTCGAGATGGTGAGCACTTTGTATAATCCATGAATCAGCGTCTCTTGTGAGATTTGTGGTCTCTGCGGGTGTGATTTTGGGATGGGCTGGCAGGACTGTATTATGGTGAGCACCAGCTGGAGCCATACATTTACCCAGCAAGCAGAGTATGTGAGACAGGAGGAAGTGCACCTTGTTAAAAAGTAACATGCACAGTTTTGTAGATATTTATCTAACTCCATCTTCTATCTATCTATCTATCTATCTATCTATTTATCTATCTATCTATCTATCTATCTATCTATCTATCTATCTATTCCATGCATATCTCATATTTATCATGTATCTATCTATCTATATCCTATCTATCATATCTATCTATTCCATGCATATCTCATATTTATCATGTATCTATCTATCTATCTATCTATCTATCTATCTATCTATCTATCTATCTATCCCATGCATATCTCATATTTATCATGTATCTATCTATCTATCTATCTATCTATTTATCTCCTATCTATCATATCTATCTATCTATTCCATGCATATCTCATATCTATCTATTCCATGCATATCTCATATTTATCATGTATCTATCTATCTATCTATCTATCTATCTATCTATCTATCTATCTATCTATCTATCTATCTATCTAGGAATATAGCTAAAGGCTCAGGAGCTCTGGTGCAAAAATTCAGCTTGGGCCTCCCTACCTGTGCTGCCGTATGAAATTTCAAGGCCTCATACAGTTAAAGTGTCCCACTCCAAATAAATATGAAAAAAACTTTGTGAATGAACATGGATAAAAATACTTTTGGGTTTAGTATTTGTTGCAGTTTACACCGTACAGTTTAATTGACATTGTTATCTCTATTCTTTTGGTCAGTATGTATACAAGGGGCAAAAAATACAACCACATTATCACTGAATATCTCTACTCTATATTGACTAATAAACCAGTATACCAAGACAAATATTACCAGTAACACCAATAGACCAAGACCAAATAATACGGTCACATACTATTACTATATACCCTGTTTCCCCAAAAATAAGTGCATTTTTTGATGCAATTCAGAGTTTGGCTGCTTATGCTGATGTTTGTGATGAAATCTCTACAGTATATTAATACATGTGGATTTTTGTTTAACTGTAAATATGAATTCTTGTTCATGGAAAAATAAGACATCCTCTAAAAATAAGTCTTAGCTCGTCTTTGGGAGCAAAAATTAATATAAGACACGGTCTTATTTTCGGGGAAACAGGGGTAGTGACTAATGCAATTATACTGGTACTCATCAAATCATTATACCAAGACCAATATTAACAATATACAAGAACCAAATTAGACTGCCACATCATGACCACATGTCGCCACCATAAAGTGACTGAATACCACCATTGTAATGTTACTGAATATAAACCATTACACCATGATCACTATTACTGCCATACAGTGCCCATATAGTAGTAGATATCAGTGTGCACAGGCTCTGCAGAATGTATGTATCCCGCCATGGGGTATGTTCACAAATACGATCTTTCAGGCGCTGCAATTTGCCCCGAAATATGGCCTGTAACCAGGGGCGTAACTACCGGGGTTGCAGGGATAGCAGTTGCTCCGGGGCCCGTGCGCTCAGGGGGGCCCGTGCCCTGGGGCAGCTGCTGCCGTGTCCGCTACCCCGGTAATGCCGCTCCTGGGCCTGCCGGCGGTGAACTTAACAGTTCACTGCGGCGGGCATTCAGAGGCAGCGCTACCCAGAGGTCGCAGAACGGAGCGGCGATCGCTCCGCTCTGCTACTTCCCCTGCCGGCACTCTGTGATCACGTGGGCGCGCACGGTGATGTCACATCACTGCGCCGCCCGCGCTGAGCGCAGAGGCTGCAGGGAAAGTAGTAGAGCGGAGCGAGCGGTGCATCGGGAGAGCGTGGACCGAGGTGAGTAAACTATTTATTATTTTACCTGCCCCTAATCCTGCCTGTAAGCCCCCACAGCCTGCCTATATACCCCCACAGCCTGCCTATAGACCCCCTAAGCCTGCCTGTAAGTCCCCTAAGCCTCCCTGTAAGCCCCCTAAGCCTGCCTATAAACCCACTAACCATGCCTATATACCCCCTAATCCTGCCTGTAAGCCCCCACAGCCTGCCTATACGCCCCCACAGCTTGCCTGTATACACCCCCCTAAGCCTGCCTATACGCCCCCCACTGCCTGCCTGTAAGCCCCCACAGCCTGCCTATATGCCCCCACAGCCTGCCTGTATACACCCCCACAGCCTGCCTGTATACACCCCCACAGCCTGCCTACACGCCCCCACAGCCTGCCTATACACCCCCACAGCCTGCCTATATACCCCCACAGCCTGCCTATACGCCCCCTAAGCCTCCCTGTATACCCCCTAAGCCTGCCTATATACCCTCTAAGCCTGCCTTTAGACCGCCCCAGCTTGCCTTTAGACACCCCCAGCTTGCCTATATAGCCCCCTAAAGGCTGCCTGCCTGAATAGCCCTATAGCTACCATGAAGCTTGTCTGCCTACATAGCCCCTATAGTCCCCTAAAGCTTGCCTACCTATATAGCCCCCGAAGCCTGCCTGTCTACTTATATGGGGCCCCTTTAGCTACCTAAAACCCTACCTATATGGCCCCTATAGCCCACCTAACCCCTGTCTACCTGTATGGCTCCCTATAGCTACCTAAACCCTGCCTGCCTAAATGGACCCCATATAGCCAGGGGGGCAGGTGCTGGAAAAGTCAGGATTCTAAGATATTTGTGTCTAAATCTGCCGGGACAAGTGGCTGGGAGATATCATCATGATGGCGGATTGGACCGGATGCAGAACAAAGGGGAAAGTCAACGACTGGTCAGAGAAACGTCACCTGTGAGTCACAAGATGTAACTACACTGTAATCACTTATATGTCTGCACAGGCTGTGTACACTGGTGTCTACCACTATATGGTCACTGTATGGTGGTTATATACAGTCTGCAGAGCCTGTGTACACTGGTGTCTACCACTATATGGTCACTGTATGGTGGTTATATACAGTCTGCAGAGCCTGTGTACACTGGTGTCTACCACTATATGGTCACTGTATGGTGGTTATATACAGTCTGCAGAGCCTGTGTACACTAGTATATACCACTATATGGTCACTATATGGCGGTACTATTGGTCTTTGTGTACTGATCAGTAATAGTGTAGGGTATTATTCAGTCACTATGTGGTGGTAATTTTTTGGTCATGTTCTGGCGTTGTAATCAGGTCCATATGTTGTAGGGTTATTGGTAATATTGGTTTTGGTATAGTGGATTTGTTTGGTAGCAGTATGATGGTGATATGTATGGTGAGGTATTTGCCTCTTGTATTATCTACATTACCTAACAACATGTCCTGGTACATGGTCGTGGTCAGGGAGGCGGGGGGGACGGGACCCATCCAAAAGTTTGCTTTGGGGCCCTGGCTTCTCTAGTTACGCCCCTGCCTGTAAATACGGTTATCATAGCTCTCATAGCTAGCATAGCACATACTTCTAAAACACCTGGCGTCTTGAACATACCCATATAGTGACCATATAGTGGAAGATGCCAGTTGTACACAGGCGCTCTGCACACATATAAGTGATTACAGTGCAGTTACATCCAGGGACTCACAGGTGACGTCTTCTATGGCTGGAGCAATTAATTTTCCCTTCTCTTCTCCATCTGGCCCAGACAGTCATGACAACTTCTCCCAGCCACACCTCGTCCCTACAGAATATACAATACAAAGACTTGAGACTTCTCGCTTTTTTATTATCTTTCCACCTGTGTCCCTTCCCCCCCCCCCCCCCCCGCCTCTATGTAATAATGACCCTCTTGGTGTCCCACACAGTGGTAGGTATACAGGGCCCCTTGTAGGTAGCTAGGTATACAGGACCCCTAGTAAATAGCTAGGTATACAGGGCCTCTGCTAAGTAGCTAGATATACAGGGACTCTGGTAGGTAGTTAGGTATATAGTGCCCCTGCTAGATAGCTAGATTCACAGGGCCCCTGGTAGGTAGCTAGGTATACAGGGCCCCTGTTAGGTAGCTAGCTATACAGGGTCCCTGGTAGGTAGCTAGGTATATAGAGCCCCTGGTAGGTAGCTAGGTATATAGGGCCCAGGGTAGCTAGCTAAGTATATAGGGCCACTGCTAGGTAACTAGGTATACAGGACAACCAATTTAAAAGAAAAGAAATAATACTCACCTGTCCCCATTCCATTCCCCCATTAAACACTTCTTCTTTGACATCGGAGAGGGCGGCGTGATGTCATCCTGGATTTACTAGGCCATGAGCCTAAGACCTTATGCCAAAGGCTTATGGCCTAGAACAAGCAGCATCAAAAGCGCCGCGATTACATCATTACATTGATCCGCCTACATCACGGCATCCAGGGGGACAAACAACTGAGAACAGAGCTAACTCAGATCCCAGCGGCTCTGCCTAAGCCAGTGCCCGCAATATGCAGCTGGCGGCTGCAAATCACAAGTGCGACCGCTGCAACCCCTGTAGCTACGCCATTGTATTTTTCTATCTTATATCTTTATGCTATCTATCTATTGTTTATCTATCTATCTCATTCTTATTTCTGTATGCTAGCTATGTATAACTATCTAGCTTATGTCTGTCTATATATATCTCAGATCTATATTTAAATCCCATCTCCATCTCTGTCATATCTATATCCATCTATAAACATCTGAATGTTATACTGAACAATTGTACTTATTATTACTATACTGAGCAATTATTTCAGATATTATATTTTATCTTAACAATCAATTAAGTTTTAATTTGGTTTCATTTTAGACTTTTAACTGCAAAAAGACTGTGTCTGGAAATCATTCCTAATAATTATTACTAAATATTTGTATTGAATTTATATCATAGGGTTTGTTTCAGAAGAAGTGCTTTAGGTGCAGTTCTTGCCACACGGCTTTTGGCAAGTAGGCCACAAATGTGTTTTATAAGTGTTATGGATTTTACTGCAAATTGTTGGCACAGGTAAAGCTTATTAATGCTATAAAACTGCCTGTGTTTTAAGCCACATGGTTCTCAGCTGTGCAACAAGAACCCCACCCACACGGCTACATCGGAATAGACCATAAGGCTATGTTCACAGGGCGTAATTGCGGGGCGTACAGTACGCCCCTCAATTACGCCGGGTGTTTGGGAGTCGCGCTGATCGGCGCATACTCCCGCGATGCGAGAACTATGGATTACCGTAATTTCGGCGCGCATCTCGCTCGTATTAGAGCGCAAATACAACGTGAAATGCGCGCCGAAATTAGCCCGTGTGAACATAGCCTAAGCGTGTGTTCACATGATGCAGTTTTGAGGGGTTTTTGGTGTGTTCTTTCTATTGCAGCAGAGAGCTGCTGTGAAATTGCGTTTATTAACTGCAAGCTCCATTCAATTTTTTGAAACTGTTTGAAAAAGTGTTACTCATCTGCAAAGGTGTCGCAAATGAGAAATCAATTATTGTGTTTGCAGATGAGTAAGGGTGCTATCACACGGTGCGTTTTTGACGGGGTTTTTTTGCAGGATGGCACAGCAATTAATAGTGTACATTGCTGCACAAAAAACGCATAAAAAAGCGTCAAAAAACGCACTGTATGAAAGCAGCCTAAGGGCATGTTCACATGGCGGTTTTGGCCGCGGGTTTCGCCGTGGCTCTCGCCGCGGTTCCCACTACCAATACCTTGTCAATCCTCGCCGCAAACTCGCGTCTCGCGTGGTTAGGGGGACGGCTTGCGGCGAGGGTTTGCCCCCATGCAAATTAATAGCAGGGGGCAAACCGCGCCGCGAGCTGCAGCCCAGTAGCGCACCACCCGCGGCGACATCCGTGGCAGCATCGCGCGGCCTCCGCGCAGAGCACTCCCTGTCAAGAATTGACAGGAGAGTTCTCCACACGCGCAGGTTATTAAACCTGACCCAGCGAGAGGCCTGATTGGCTCGATTGAGAGGTAAAGATAGGATAGGACTGCCCGATTTTGAGATCACGTTGAAAGTCGTGGGCAGCTTAAACATCTTTTGATCAAAATATGTGAACCGAGAGTCTCAAAGTTTTTTTCGGTTGTTAAACTAGGCGCAATTCGGCAGCGGTTTTGGCCGCGGAACCCGCGGCCAAATCCCTCGTGCGAACATGCCCTAACTCCTTTACAAAACCTTACCATGTAACTGCAAGCTTAGAGTACATCCAAGTATTTCAAGTCAGAATCCATGTGGATTGCAACTTAAAATACTCATCTAAAACCAAAAGTAAACCATCCCCGTTGACATCAATAGAAAATACGCGTTGTAGTTCATACAACACGTATTTTTGGTGATCGGTTATTCGCCGTCCTAAAGCTTTGAACATATTCATTCTTTAGTTGTATTCCATGCAGAAAATGCATGGAAATTTACTATTGATGTCCATGGGAATGGTGAAAAACCTCATGTAAAATGTGCACCAAACATTTGTATATGGTTTTTAATGCAGATCCACGTCCAAAATCACATAGAGATGAATGGGACTCATTTCTGACTGTAAACAACGAAAAAAAACTACCCATGTAAATACTTGTTGAAAACTGCTTTGTTTTCAATGGCAGAATCTGACGAGTACATTTTACTCATCTTCTAGACGTACCCTTAGGCCATGTTCACACGGCTTAAAACTGGACATATTTCAGTCCGTAATTACGTGCCGGAGTGCGCAAATTACGGGCTGAAAACGTCCCAGTCATTATGGTAATCCACAGTTCTCATAGAGAACTATGGATTACGTCTCCTCTCCCCGCTCGGAGAATCCGCCGCAGGGGGAGATAAGTGACATGTGAATTACCAGCGGCGTGTATACGTGCAGTTGGTAATGCAAGTGTATGGGCCGGCGAGGTGCCGGCCCCCTGCTCCGCCCCCGTCCACACGGCGTAATTGCGGGGCGTAATGACGCCCTGCAAATACATCGTGTGAACCTAGCCTTAGGGTACGGTCCCGCACTGCATCCTACTGCATGTGGATGAAACAATGCCCACTGCATGGTCAATGATTCCACAATTTGACTGATAAACTACTGGCAAAATTGTGCAGTACTTGGCCAATGCTTGTGATTTTGTTTTGGCTGCATGCAGTAGCCACATTGTGGGATTGTACCTGAGGGTGTGGCCACATGATGTAGTTGATTTTCAGGTTGTATCTGCAACATATCATGTTTCTGTATTTGTTAATGGCAGAAATACAATGTAATCTTTTATTGGGTCCTCTTCTTTTAGTATATTTTACGGCTTACAGAGCAAAATTGAAATAGGATGATACAAAGCTCTGTCTGATAATCAACACAGAGGAGGATAATAGATTACAGAGGGATTTAGGCAGTGTTGGACTGGGGTGCCTAAGACCCACCAGTAGAGTTGATTCTGGTGCCCACAAGTGGAGCTAAAGGGGTTGTCTCACTACATCGATTCATCATACCTCTGGCCTGTTTTCTCTGTTAATTTTTGAATTAACTGGCTTTTCTGGCCTCTACTGGTCTGCAGTGACGAGCTGCTGAGGACACCAGGTCTGTAGCTATAGCAACCAGTGCTAACAGCCTCAGGAGACATCAAAACAGGTCTGTAGCTATAGCGACCTGAGCTGATGCAGCCCATACAAGAGGGGATATCTAGTTATAGGTAGGAGATTGCTAATGAACACATATTGCAAAGTGACTTGTTTTTGCAAGATCTTTAACATAAAAAGCAATCCTTGTAGTGCGACAACCCCTTTAATTTTGCTGGCCCACTCTACAGCTACTGTACATTACTGTGCATGCCTCTTGTACTCTGCCACTTGCTTTTGTCTCTTTCCTTCTGTCTTTTTGCCTCTGCTGAGAATGCACATGCAGTTTAAAAGTAACTCCAAGTCTGCCATGCTCAGGGGCCCACCTGGGGTTTCCTCTTGTTCCCCTGTGGACCAGTCGGAGCCTAGATTTAGGGAAGTTGGAGGCAGAGAAATGACAAATAAAGTTTAATGTGGATAAGTGAAAGGTCATACACCTGTAACAAGGAAACAAAAAAAAAGTACAATTACGTAATAAATAGTATGATACTGGGTAAAACTATGGCTGCAAAAGACCCGAGGATATTGGTAAACAGTAGTATTAAATTCACTGACCAATGCCAGGCAGCTGCTGCCAAGGCATAAATGCTCAAAACAGGAACATCATTTTGTCTCTATACAAGTCCCTAGTGAGGCCACATATGGAATTTTGTATACAATTTTGGGCACCAGTGTATAAGAAAGACATACCTGAGCTACAGCGGCTGCAGAGGAGGGCGACCAAGTTGGCTAAGGGAATAGGAGGTTTGCAGTACCAAGATAAGCTATTAAATTTGGGATTATTCAGTTTTGAAAAAAAGACGGCTTAGAAAAGATTTAATCACCATATACAAATATGTGGAAGGACTGTACACAGATCTCCTGCATGATCTTTTTGCACCTAGGCCTGCAACCATGACAAGGGGGCATCCTCTACGTCTAGAAAGAAGGAATTTTCTTATTGCAACAACAGTGAGAGTATGAAACTCGCTGCCACAACAGATTGTGATGGTTGATTCATTGACCAAGTTCTAAAAGGGCTTTAGGTGCATTTCTTGAAGAACATAACATTACAGGTTATGGGCCTTGGATTCTGGAAATAGGACATTGATCCAGAGATTATTCTTATTGCCATACTTGGAAGGGAACTTCTCCTCTTATACAGAACAATTGCCATTTGCCTTCCTCTGGATCAACACTAGGTTTATAGGTTGGACTTAATCTGTATCTTTCTCTTTTCTTTTTTTGTATTCTTGTTCCTGTGTTTGCTGCATAGTTTTATTGGTTCATCTGCAAAGGAATCTTGTCTACTGATGCTGTCACTAAATAGTTCAAATCTATCAGTAGCACAAAAAAATGGCTTAGTGTAGCCTTGCCCTTACATAGGTATTCATATCTCATTGATAAGCTTTAAACATGTAGGTGAAGGTAAAGAGACTATTACTAAATACATTGCTGTTCTGATTTTGCATCATTTCAGAATTAAAGCAGTTCTTATATCTTGCTTGTGTACAAATGCTTCCCTAGACCACGAAAAACATTAAAGGGACACTACCATCCAAACTTTTTTCTCACATATTGACAAGCAATATGCGATTATTGTATGGATATATTTTTATTGGCCGGTTGATTTTTTTGTATAGAATTTTTTAAAGTTACGCTATGTACATGACCTCTTGGTTTGTCTCTCTGACTTCCCCTCTGTGCGCTCTGATAGCATGGCAGTGAGAATTTTTTGATGGTTCTCTTGCAGGCTGACTAGAGCCATAGAGGTTGTGTTTTCAGCAGGACCTGATGAGTGTAAGGCCTCGTTCACACGGCTTATTTTGGGACTGATTTCAGCCGTACTGCGCGCCGTATTTGTGCTCCAATACGGCTGAAATCAGTCCCAGGCATTATGGTAATCCACAGTTCTCATAGAGAACTATGGATTCCATCTCCTCTCTCTACCCGGCGAATCCGCCGGGCGGGGAGAAAGTGACATGCACAGTATTTACGCCGTGTACGTGCCGTGAATAATGAATGTCTATGGGACCGGTGAGCTGCCAGCCCCCCGCCCCGCCCCCGCTGCCAGCCCCCCGGCGTAATTGCGGGGCGAAATCCGTCCCCGCAATTACGTCGGCAATAAGCCATGTGAACATTGCCTAAAGAAAGAGAAGAAACCGTTATCCTTTCATGTATTGCTCTTGTCACTGCTTGGTCTGTCGGTCTAGTCTACTTTTATCTAACCCTGTCCAAATAACAATAGGGCAAGCTTTATGTCATTACTTACTATTTGTAATGAGACTACATAGAGATAGGCAGCTGCTGCAGTAAACTGAGGTTAGCCTGCTCTGCCATTTAGCAGGTTTATCTCTTTACAAGAACAGCTATAAAAGGACAAGATTTTTTTAATGTCTTTTTTGATTGATAGGGCTGCCAAAATAAAAAAAAATACTGTCATATAACAGTTTTCCAGGAATATACAAACATGCTCCTTTCTTATGGAAGTGTCCCTTTATGCTGAAGAGAAGACTTGTGCCATCCTGTGAGGTCAACAGAGCACATAGCTGTGTATTTACATGAAAGATATAGTCACTCAGCAGCTAACAGTGTGTCTTGGCAGCATGTAGGTTTTCCCTCTCACAAGAAGCTTTTACATATCACAAATACAGCTCTGTTAGCTCACATCCTTCTTGGACAGTGTTATTTTTCATAACTCCTTCATCACCATTATCCCTCTAACAGGCTCAGCTAGTAATAGAAGTTAGCAGAGCTGAAATGTCAGTCACTGCTGTAGACCCAATCCCAGCCTGCACAAGAAATGTGAGCCTGAAGAAGTTGTGAAGAGTGAAAACAGCCAGATAGGAAAAAAACATTTAGGGGGGGCATGTTCACAAGGCTTATTATGGGGCGCTTTTGTGTACATCAGTCAAAAATGTGGCAAAAAACGCAAATCGCGCAAAAAACGGTCGGGTTTTGAGCTGTTTTTGACATGTACTGGAAAAAAAACTCAGTTTAATGAACGGTTTTAGGATTTGGTTTTCAGTGAGTTTTTTGTCGAATGCCGTGCAGACCTAGGTTTAAAGGGGTTGTCTCACTACATTGATTCATCTTACCTCAGTCCTGTTTTCTTGGTTTCATTTTGAATTCAGGGGCGTGTTTACTGGCTTCTACTAGGCTGCAGTAGAAGCCAGGTCTGTAGCTATAGCGACCAGTGCTGGCAGCCTATTAGGACAGATCAAACAGGTCTGCAGCTATAGCGACCTGAGGAGCTGATGCAGCCAATACAAGAGGTGATATCTCAGAATAGGTAGGACACTGTTAATGTATATATATTGCAAAGTGACTTGTTTTTTGCAAGATCTTTTACATAAAAAGCAATACTTGTAGTAAGACAACCCCTTTAAGGAGCAAAGAATGAAGCAAAGGAAGGAATTTCCCTCCAATACAGGCAGACTTATCCACACATGTACATGCACATATAAATATCGTCGCTCTCTCAATCTCTTTTTATATACTCAGTGAAGTGTTCCAATGATCCAGAACATGGATTTTGTTTGCAGGTCAGCTTCCCACAGCAGAAATATGGCTGCATTAGCGGTCTATATTATGGCTGCAACATCTGGATTCCTCCAGGTTCTTCTGAACCAATCTTATATCACTTGAGGGGTATAGGTTGCTCTTACATCAGTTTAGTAAACCTGTGAGGTACTTGGCTGTTGCAACCAAGGGTGTAACTATAGATAGTGCAGATGTATTAATTGCACCCTGGTTCCTTTGTCACCTCAAAAGCCCTTCTGCCACATAAGAAGACACCAGTATTATAAATTATACACAATACTTAGAGGCCTTGTTACAGATTTTGAATTTGGGCCAAGAGGCTTCAAGTTACACCTCTTGTAACAGCTACAATAAATAACCTAAAATGTACAGACAAACCCCCTGTAAGGAGAAAAAAGTGTCAGCTAGTAGCTTTGTGAATATGATGCAGGCATGTGAATCAAGGCCTAGTTTATATCTTTTTTGGAGGTTAAGTTCGGAGCCTCAATCACTGAAGTGGAACCAGATCCATCTGGAGACAGACACCGAGGTGCCCGCCAGACCACACCGACTGCAATGAAGTTCACTGGGTTTCCATCTTGGTGTTTTGAAAGAAAAAGTAGTCTTCGTTCTGTAATTTTTAACAGATTCTGCGATCGTGGAACCAAAAGGAACCTCAGACAAGGTTGAGAACCTGGCCTTGTTTTTAAGGAGACCTCTTGTCTTGATTATTTTAAATCTTCCCAACGTAGCAATGGTCAACGCAATTTTTTTTATCCCCAACTTCCAAGAGCCATAACTTTTTAATCCACACATGAAGTTCTATTTTCCCATTGGACGAATTGTATCAAATAATGTTGTTTCATTTGTAGAAAAGATGTAATGGAGCTAGAGAGAGTGCAAAGACGAGCAACCAAACTTATAAGGGGAATGGAGCATTTTAGTTATGAGGAGAGGTTAGTAGAATTGAACTTATTTAGTCTTGAGAAAAGACGGCTTCGGGGGGACATGATTAATTTATATAAATATATAAATAGCCCCTACAAAAAGTATAGGGAAAAATTATTTCATGTAAAGAACCCTCAAAAGACAAAGGGACATTCCCTTCGGCTAGAGAAAAAAGGATTAAATTTGCAGAGGAGAAAAGCGCTTTTCACTATAAGAACTGTAAATCCATGGAATAGCTGCCCGAGGAGTTGGTCACAGCAGGAACTGTAGAGAGTTTCAAGAAAGGCTTAGATACCTACCTGGAACTAAAGAATATTGATGCGTATGTAGCTATGTAAAATTCTGGATCCTGGCTGGTGAGGGTTCTGGGGTCAGATATGGGGTCTCCTCTGGAGCAGATTGGTTCTTGCCTTGTGGGTTCCAGGGCATTAACCAGTGAGGAGGCTGGGCTTAATGTCCTTGTCTCTCTCCCTTCACCCACTTTTTCCCCACCCTTGGTTGAACTTGATGGACAAGTGTCTTTTTTCAACCGTATTAACTATGTAACTATGATTCAGGAAACAAAAAAAATATTTCTGGAGTGGCAGGGAAAAGAAATGTCAAGCGATATAAATGACATTAATATTATAAGTAGCAGCAACATATTAACTTTATTTGGGTACATTTTAGGGACTTTTTTGATTACATTATTACATTTTTATTCAGAAGGTGAAGTAACTAAAAAATGCAATTCTGGCATTGGGAATTTTCTTTCTGAAGGTGTTCAGCATACAGAATAAATAAGGTTTTATTTCAATAGCCTAGAGATAAAGAGCGGGCAAAAACAATCATGTCAATTTTTGTATATGATAAATGGTAGATTGGTTATGTTTTGCATTTTTAAAACTTTTTTACAATTTTTTTCAATGTCTCCCTGGGGTACTTGACCACTAGTAGCATGATCGCTTGTAAACTGCACTGTAAGGGTATGTTCACATGGCATTTTGGATCCGATTTTGGATTCGAAAATTGCATCCAAAAGCGTTGCATTGTCAAATCCAAAACGCATCCAATCAATTCTTTGAACGGATCCGAAAGATGCATCAGAAAGACGCATGTAAACACACTTGGGCGATCACTCGTCTGAACCCCGATGCATGTTTTACATTTAAAGCAATGTAAAATCACACTGCACATTTTAGATGCGTGTTTGGGTCCATTTAGGGTCAAAACACACATCTAAAAACGGATCCAAAATCGGATCCAAAATACTGTGTGAACATACCCTAAGGGTAATATATGGCAATGTACTGTACATTTACTACAGTTTTTCTTAAAGCGTGTAATAGGAATCTTATGACCTGTAGTACCTCATACAAATGCTTGCAACACCCCTACCCACAAAATCAGGGGAAACCCCTAAAAACCCCTCAGTTGTCATCGCCTTTTACAATAATTACAGAATCCAAGTTTATTCTGTATACCTGGAGAATATCTGTAAATGATTTTAGAGTGCATCTCTGGGACCACCGATGTAAGGAGTTTGTTAAAAATCAAATTGACATGTTAAAGGGATGGGTAGAGGCGGGGGCAAGGGAGCAGAGGTAACCCCAAAACAGGAATAAGGGGGAAAAGGGATTAATTGCTATGGGTTTGGGGGAGGGTGCATTAGGGGTAGGACCCGTAAACACCATGGATCTAGAAGTCTTGCGGAGCATACTTGAGATTTGGGAGACATGCTGGCAAAGGGGTTTTTAAGACCCAGATTGATTAAACCACATCCTGGAGGTTTACAACATTCACACATAGATGCCACAACTCCCTATTTCTGCTTTTACGAGGGGACGTTTAAAAGGGGTTAGTTGTGGGTCTTCTAGAGGAGCAGGACAAAGTCCAACTCACCTTGTCATGCACTCAGGTCCAAAGTGAACTCTCAGACAACTTGAAGCATATTGAGTCCTCCTTATACAATGGTCACTACCCATTCAGCCTTCGACGTAGGGTAAGCAGACTTATCTCCCCTTTTTCTGCAAACCACACCAAGTGGTGGGTCAACCAGTGGCATGGATGCCATCCTACCTCATCCCAGACCTCAGCACTGTTATTTTCCCAGCTCTCACCCACCTTTTCAATCTATCCTTTTAACCCTCTGGCATCTTCCTTCCCTCTCTTAAACACGCGCCATCACACCTATCCTTAGAAACATTCTCGCCCCTCCTCCTGGTCCAACTATCGCCCATCTCATGCTTCCTTTTGCATCCAAACTCCGGGAAAAACAGAGTCTATCTTAAAATGTCCTCCCACCTCCTCTTAACTTTTCTCCTTGACCCACCCCAAATCAGGCTTCCGACCCAACCACTCCACTGAAACTCCCCTAACCAAGGTCACCAACGACCTAGTAATGCTAAACCCTCATGCCACTACTCTGTGCTCCTCCTCCTAGACCTGTTCCTCCGCCTTTGACACGGTCAACCACTCCTTTCCTGCTACAAATTCCTCTCTTCCTCGGCATCACGGACCTGGCCCTCTCCTGGATCTCTTCATACCTCTCTGAACGGACATTCAGGTCTCTCATTCTCGCTCCACCTCCTCCTCCCCCGCTCTCTTTTGGGTGTCCCTCAGGGGTCTGTCCTGGGCCCACCCCTTTCTTTCTATTACACTCTTGGTCTGGGTCAAGTCATAGCTCACATGGCTTTCATTACCACCTGTACGCAGGGACATCCGCTTTATATCTCCGTTTTGATTTAACTCTCTTCTCTCCGGATCCCAAATGCCTATCATCCATTTCCTCCTTCTTCTCCCCCCGTCGCTTAAAATAAATGTAGATAAAAAGGGAATTCATTTATCTTTCCACCCTCCCTCTCTCTCTCTCCACCCGATCTCTCTATCACTATTAATGGCCACACCCTCTTTACCAGCTCCACAATCCGCTGCCCTTGGGGTAAACCTTTGACTCCCCTTTATCCTTCAAACCGCAATCCAAGCCCTCACCTCTGCCCGCCGCCTCCACCTGAAAAATATTTCACGCATTCCCCCCATTCCCCAACTCTGACATACTAAAACGCAGTCCACGCCCTCGTCATCTCCCCCCTTGAAATACTGCAACATCCTTCTCTGTGGCCTCAGTTAGCCCCCCTCGCTCTCCTCCAAACCATCCTTTAACTCTGCTGCCCCTTTGATTCACCTCTCTCCTCGCTACTCCTCTGCCTCTCCCTCTGCCAATCTTCACTGGCTGCCATTGCCCAACAATTTAGTTCAATTACTCACCTGACCTACAAGGCTCTCCCTAACTCTCCCCTCCATACATCTTGCCCTATTTCCAGATTTCCTCCCCTCACGCAATCTCCGCTCCTCACAGGAACCTTCTCCTTGCTCCCCTTCATCAGTCCTCACATAACCGTCTCCAAGACTTCTCCCGTGCTTCACCCACACTCTGGAACTCCTTAACCCAAAACATCGACTCTCCCAACTTTCACCAGTTTCAAAGCAACCTGAAAACCCTCTCTTCAGGATAGCCTACAAACCACACTAACCCACCACCACTACCCGGCCCGCAACATGTCTGCCCCACACCTTCTGTCTCTCCCTTCTTCCTTGTAGATTGTAAGCCTCGCGGGGCAGGGTTTCTCTTTCCTCTCTGTTTTCAGTTACTAGTCATTTTTGTCACCATTGTAATTGTTCCACATTTGTTATGTATGTAATTCCCCTTAAATGTACAGCGCCCTGGAATTAATGGCGCTCTAAAATAAATAATAATAATAATAATGCCACAATCTCACATGTACTGCATCTTTTCTAGCGCCCACATCTGGTTACCTCAGACAAGGCTACCGTACTATCAACCTGGGAGCTGTGTTAACAACCTAACAGTACTCCATCCACAGCTTCCCTCAGATATCCTAATATATGAGGATGGCCATCCATATCTGTTTGATACAGATGGATGTTGGAGGAAAGAGGATGCTATCCTTTGCCAAGGTAATTATGAAAGATTGCTTAGACATCAATGTTGGGATACTGAGGGCTCCTGTGAGATGAAGACGAACCCAATACCCTCTTCCAACCTGAAATACTTGGGCCAGGGTTATTGGTGTTGGTATCAGAAAAAAAATGCATCTTACTCTGTTTATACCACTAACTGCACTGAAAGAGGAGAACTCCTCCCAGGAGCATATTGTACCCTTACTCCCATCCTAGGCGTTGATGTAGCAGATCAAAAGGGAAGAACGCCGATCACTCCAGAGAAAAGACTCGACATCCGCCCAGACACCCCTGTGAGACTTCAAAGGATCCCTCTTGGATTTGGCACAGAACTAAAGCATCTTCTGCTAAACTTCAGTGAGGAAGAGAAGATTGTGGGGAAACTGAAAGAGTCTGAGGGTCAGGCCACCATTCAACTGCAGCATGACACAACCAGGATCACTGGAATTGTACATGCCCTTGAAAAAGACTCTTCAGTGTCCTGGTGGGAAAGCCTCTTTGGATACAGCCCCAAAGCTACATCATTGTTCAATCTACTGATCCACCCAGTTGTCATACTCCTCATACTGGTGGCCCTCATGTATGTTGGACTCCTCCTGATCTACAGGAGAACACGAAAGCTGGCTGACCAATTTCAATTAAGTCAGGCACAGCATCATGAACTTATTCGTAGACAGGGGTCAAGGACCTAATGTTGTCACCCCGTGACTGATAAACCCCTGTCCATTTGTAAATATTAATTGAATTTCTCTACTCTGTTTTGCTTTGGTCAAGGTACATATGGAAATTCTAGGTGTAAAAGGATAGCAGCCTAGACATCAGCACACTCAGTTACAGGTTGTGTTTTACACAGTGAGTGAGGGTGTGTGAGTGCACCTACTTTTACAGCCTATAGTTGACTCCCATCTACATGAGGGTCTATGCCTGCTCATGATTGTGGGTGTGTAGTAGACAAATGCTATTGCATGAATCTCGATATGTACCTTAACCAATGGGGTTCTCAGACATCCTGGATTTAGGAGGTGGGAATATTGTCTGCATTTACTTAAAATGTATGGGGTATGTGCATAAATGTAGTATGTGTAATCACAAAGATAGGTAAAGTGTCCACAGTGTCTGTAGTTGCCACTTCAGCCCTAGGAATGGAATGCTTCATACAGGAATGGACTGAATGTCAGTAACAGGGGAAAGGAAGGCAATGCCCCTCCCCATGATTAGAGCTTAGGTTCTGAGACATCATCCTATACTCCAGAATTGTGATCTACCACAAGAAAGACAAGGCTATCTGTCCATGAAGACCTCAACCCCGATGTGGCTTGCTTCAAGCAACTTGCAGAAGAAACATCTGGCACAACTTTCAACTTTCTTTCTTCCAGCATGTCCAAACCAGAAGAGGAGGTCACTCAGATCAAAGCCAAGAACTGCTAAAGTGGCCACAACACAAGCCTGAGGTGGTACACAATGGGTTTTCAAAATGAAACAGAATAAACGACTGTACAAAGATTGAAGAGACTAATCCAAGCCTGACTGTGTGATGAATAGTTCTGCTGGGTTGGCCTGACCACTTTGGGCCAACAGCTGAAAAGGACTACAACCACTGCAACATCAAGGCAAGACTCGTACTACAGCCACTACTGTAACCACAAGGATGACCCATTCTTCAATCAAGGTGACAAAGAAGCTTTTGTTGATAAGTTCTATGTCTGTTTGAAAAGAATACCACTACATGTTGACTGTGTCCCCAAAGCAAGCGGGGCTACATGTGGTGTACTATAGTGACTGTCAAACTGACTGGATAAAAGAAAAGATGCCAATGTTGATGCAAGGAAAATGACTGTCGCTACAAGAATGAGGCCACTGCCAGGTCTGAGCAGTCAGCGAAGCTAAAGCTGGAAAGGCATGAGGGGCAAAACCCTGAAACGGCATATGTAGATGAGCAATATTGGCTTGACTAATATTCCTTTTTGCTTCTCAAAGATTCAGTGAATCAGAAGTAAATTGAGGATTTGTTACAACCTATAGAGGGCGCAGTAAGCTTTCCAGCTCCTTTCCCATAATGAATTGTGTTATGCAGATGCTTAGTAGTGGGCTAAAAGGCAATCAAAACACTACACACCTTAACTGGTGCTCTCCATAAGGAGAGATGTTCCCCTTCTCTCGGCCACTCATTGCCTCCCACCCAGTCAAGCCAATATCGCTCTGCTCTCCACTGAGGAGGGGCAAAACCCCAAAACGGCGTATGTAGATGAGCAATATTGGCTTGACTAATATTCCTTTTTGCTTCTCAAAGATTCAGCGAATCAGAAGTAAATTGAGGATTTGTTACAACCTATAGAGGGCGCAGTAAGCTTTCCAGCTCCTTTCCCATAATGCCTTGTGATATAGGAATCTTATGGCAGGTATAGGGAGTTCACTAGGTCCTGGTCAACCTTGTAGACCGCTTGGTAGCCTACGATCATGTCTTAGTAGGACTGGTCATGTGACCAAGAGGGTACACCAAAAATCACCGAAAAACAGATATAGAAAGCTTCACACAAAAATATTATCTCTGCTGAGTGTAACGGCTGAGCAGGTAGTGGATCCGCTGGACCACCGTAAGCGATGGTATAAGCCAACGCCAGGGAGCGGAGTCTAAGTAGGTCCCGGTTTTCAACAGAGCCCGCCGCAAAGCGGGATGGACTTGCTGTGGCGGGAAACTACCAGGTCGCTTCCACTGACGTGACTTGCTTGCGGTGGCAGCCAAGGGTGAGCGTGGTACAGAATCGTAAGGCGTAGACGGCGTAGTCAGAGCCAGGCGGTAAGGTCAGGGCAGGCGGCAAAGGTTTGTGGTCAAGAGACGTAGCAAGAGGGTCAGAACACAGTAGACAATAGGACGCACTTCGGAACGCTTTCTCTAAAGGCTAGGGGCACAATAGATCCGGCGCGGAAGTGCCGGGAAGGTAACCTTATATAGGACCAACGGCCGGCAATAAACCAATTACTGGCGCGCTGGCCCTTTAAATCTCAAAGAACTGCCCTGTTCGTGCGCACGGCAGCCGGCAGAGAGCCGCACGGGGACAAGAGCGCGGTTAGGTAAGTCCTGGCTCTCGGGGAAGCGAGTGCGCCTGCGGCCCGACATGCGGACCGCGGCGCCACTCGTTCCCGGAGTGGGGGCACGGACGGGACACGGGAGTGCCTGCAGCCCGACCCACGGTTGTAGGACCACCCGTGACACTGAGAGGAAAAAGAAGGTAAAAAATAACCTTTATTAAAAATTCTAAAACTTGAAGTATCCAGGTACAGCAGGAAATACATATATGCAGACCTAGAGCCACTATAGATCCAATTATAGTAAATGGGGTCTGAGATAGAAGACTGGAGGTGGGGTTAGGGACAAAAGATGATCAAGAAACAAATCACTCACCCTAAAAATCCCCTACCTAACATGTGGAGGACCCACCCTGAAAAGAGCGCCCCCTCAGCCGATGACTGGACCCTATTCATACCCCTAAAATAGAGGATAACAAACAATCCCCACCTCCAAAAGTGATGCCTATGGATAGTGAAGATGGGGGCAGAAAGGGTAAAGAAATAACAACCGATACGACCCCACACAAAAATAGGGTACAGAAATAAAAGATAGCTCAAAAAAGTGTTGCTTCAAAAAATACATAAAAACCCAAGGGGAAAAACCCCACCGTCTAACTGCCTACATACCATGGTTGTACTAACCATGGCATCAAAGTGGTTTTTCAGCCGGGATCAGAGTTATTTTCAATCCCAGCCATTGATGGCATGTGTTAACTCATAGTCCTGTTCCCTCTAGGCAGTTGTGGTTACATGTTTATATTACGTCAATTTACAAGGGGGCTATAGATCCGTGGTCTTACTGTGGTTACCCTTGAATTCTAGTATTATTTGGAGTTAATGATACATTTTTTTTATATGTACTAGGGACATGTCTAGGATACCACGCCATTGCCATAGAATTTGGTTTCCTGTGTGACTGTTGTACTTTTAATAAGGTTTTTTTTTTTATAAATTGTTTTACTGCCTCGCACGCTGCTGTAATACATTGCTTTTCTTGCTTTTAGTTAGGTATTCATACTTGTTAGGTGTTGAGTGCTGGAGGTGGGTAATGATGCCAGCTCCCAGGTTGTGTAAAGGGTTTTACCTGTAATTACCGACCAGCGCCCGCTTCAGAACATCCACCCTACATCATAACGTAAAGGTAATTTTAGAGGTCACAAAGGGGTTAAGTTATGAGTGACAACTGCAATCCTCAAAATTGCATAGAACCCAGTGGATTCCTTTGGGCTGCAGCTCATACTCGACAGTTAAATCGAATATAGTAAAGCTACAAAAAGATCTCAGTGTAGCCTTAGCCTACAGCACTGGTTTTTGTCTGTAAGGCCTCGTTCACACGGCTTATTTCAGAACGTATTTACAACGGATTGCCGATGTAAATACGTTCTGAAATCAGTTGAAAATCAGTTGCAAATACGTGCCACTAAGTGTGGCACGTATTTGTAACTGATTTCCCGACGGATTCACCATCTCCAATCATTGTAGGTGGTGAATCCGTCCGGAAATAATTGACATGTGAATCGTTTTTCCGTCCGGATTGCCGTCGTCAATCCGCGGCGGCACTCCGGCACGGACTTTTGCGTCGTGTGAACGACGAGCCGTATTTTCTATTGAAATCAATATGAAAATAGGCTGTGACTTATTTCGGACGGATTTGCCGACGGATTGACGATCGTCAATCCGTCGGCAAATACGCGGCGAAATAAGCCGTGTGAACGAGGCCTAAGAGGTTTTAGGCTCATGTCTTAGATAGCACTTTTAGGAAAAATGACACAAAATCAATTCAGCTTAGTTCTGCTAATCTGTTTTTTTTTTATTTGTTTGTGTTTTTTAGAAGTCAAATGAATAAAACTTTGAATAAATGAATATATTAATATAATTGCCAATATTTCAATCAATAAGCCCTGTCCCCTTATCCGCTCTTTAAACTCCACCCTTTTGCAGGATTTAAAATTGGGATTGTTGGGGAGTATGTTAACCCTCCCCAAAATATCTGATATAGGAGATGCAGAAGTAAAAGTACCTGAGGAGGGGCCACATAAGAAGAGCTCTGTATTGATATGGATGAGGATCTTAGACCTTGAAATGATGCATATAAAAAGACTCCTGAGTAATCAATGGCACATGGCAGGTGGGACTCTTGGTCCTTGAGAGAGGCACATAAGAAGGCCTTAATATTAAAATTGACACATGATGTTTGGAGCTCTTGGTACACGTTGCATTTGGGACCCCAGAGTTTAGCCTCTAAGGTCCAGAATAACGATGTTTTCTCCATTTCCAGAATCTGTTGCTAAATTTCTACAAAAATCTTGTGTTGTCTTCAGGTTACACTCATCTTTTTATGCCCTTAGTGGAGTTGCTGACACTTCAGTCTGGATTTCGGAATATTTCCTGTTCTGTTTCTTGCCCCCTAATCTTTTAGTGCTCCCAACAGGCGACATGGATGGGATATTAACCTCAAAAAATTTTCATGCATCCTAAATAGCAGAAATGCTTTTTCAAAAATTCCCATATGCCTTTTGATAGTTTCTTTAGTTGATAGGTTGCTACTGATATTGGAATGTCTATGCATATTGCTGCCACACCAGTGTGCACCTATGCTAATTTTTTTCAAAAAAGTTTTTGGATGTGCAAAGCCAAATATTGTTTTCTAGTTTGTGTATGGGGGAGTGGCTGCCTTCTTGTTGGTTTTTCGCACTCCACCCACCTTCACAGGTTTTTAATTCATGAAAGTGTACTTAAGTAGTGGTGCCTTCACTCCCTGATGTAAGGAGGTCCTGAACAGGGTCCTAAAGAGGGAAACATTAGTGTAGGAACCCACCTTGCTGATGGGGGAGGTGGGCCTATAGCAGTTTTGATCAAAACTGTGAAACTAGAACCTCAAAAAAAAATGTTCATGTAATTTTAAAAGTAGCTGAAATGCTTTTTCAAAAAATTCCTATGTGCCTTTTGATAGTTTTTTTTAGTTGATAGTGTGCTCCTGTTATGGAATGTGTGGATTTTATATTGCCGCACACCACTAGTGTGCACCTATGCTCATTTTTTTCAAGAGAGTTTTTGGATGTGCAAAGCCAAATATTGTTTTCTAATTTCATCTACATAGGTCCAGAAGTCTTACAGGGGTCAGAGCTCTGTTTTTCTCATGCATAGCTCCACAGTACGCGGCGCAATACATCGTGTGTTTCGGGAGCTCACGCTGATCAGCACGTACTCCCGCGGTGCGTGGGGGCCAGCAGCACCCCGTCCCCATAGACATGCATAGATACTTATCTTTTGTACGCATGGGGGGACGAGGCGTAATCAATAGTTCTCTATGAGAGCTATGAATTACCGTAATTATGGGGCGCATTTCCCAGTGTGTTAAGCGCAGTACGTCGCGAAATACACGGCGAAATGCGTTCCAAAATATGCCTTGTGAACTTACCTCTAGGGTATGTTCACGACGGCTATTGCAGGGGGGTACTGGAACGCCAGCAAATTTAAGACTGTTCTTTGGGACTCGTGCTGATCAGCGCGTACTCCCGCGGCGCGGGGGGGGGGCGGGGGCGGCAGGCCGCGGGCCCCATAGACTGTCATTACTCGCGGCACTTAATCGCCATGAATAAATGACATGTCAATTATCTCCCCGCGCCTACTACACTCTCAATACGTAGCGAAATGCGCCCCAAAATAAGCCGTGTAAACATAGCCTTAGTTGGGAAGTCTGAACAAGCAGCTGATCATGCTTGCTATTTAAATTCAAGCAATTCTAGTTGCTTCCTCTAGAGGCAGTGACTCTACATGCGGCCTACAACATCTGACCAGAACAGCTCCAAGGTCCAGGCTGCTTGCTGCTTTATTTTAGTAACAGGAGTCTGCACAGGCCCAAAGCTATATCGGAAGCACCAACCTTACTAAGGTGGAGGAGAAGCTGAACTCAGAGGTAAAGACAACAATTACACCGAAAGTCTTCAAATACAGGAAGTTCATTTGACTTTTTGGCAGCTTTGTAAGCGGTAGCTCTCGAGCTGCTGCATTCTCAGTGTGCTGCCACCTGCATGTATATGTGTCCTATCAGCGAGACACAAGGAGGAGGCAGAGCTGCTGATCACCTGGGGGCGGCAATGTAAATAAAGGTGGGCACTGCCACCCAATCATCTGATTACTATGTTTTTCTTTTCAATTGTAATTGTGGCACAGCCGACACCTTAGCATTAACCTTTCAAAAACGAAAATAGAGGTGAAAAGAACTGCTATTGTGCAAGTAAAGGGTGCCAAGAATTTTGAGAAATCAAAGATTGTAGTGTTTGCATAGATCGCATTCTGAAGTTATGTAGTTGATTGTAACGGATTCCCCTGCCTAAAAACCCCCTGTGTGGGCCCATTCTAGATTTTCTTTTTAAAGGGGTGCCCAAACAACTATGCAATAAACAGTCCAATTAAGGCTTCATGCACACTATGTTATTTTAAACGGATGAAGGAACCGTTATATGGGGATGTGACGAAATGAAAAACATGCGTTAACGTGTTCATTAACTAATGTAGATGGTGGACGGATGTGCAACGTGCATTGACGTTGTGTCCCTTTTTTTCTTTTTCCTTTTTTTATATTGTCTGTCAAATATCTTAATTTTTTTTTTTTTAAAACAGTAATTTTTATTGAAATTTTTCAGAAAATATACATCAGTAAAAGCATACGATCAGGATATCAAGTAAAGGCGTAGATAAGGTAACTACAATAGTATACCAGGTCCAGGATAAGTACAATAACAAAATCTCTGAATTTATCCACATCTATGCCCTGAAAGAGAGGAAAACAAAACATATACAGTATATATATAAAATTTAACAAAAGGCCAACTAAGCAATAAGCCAACTAAACAAAACAATAATGCCTCAAATTACCTAGGGACAAAACATACCCAGAAAGAAAAACAAATATATTCCCCCAGAAATTTATTCTTTAAAATTTTTAAACAGATGGAAGACGTAGCTTTTTTTTTTTTTTTTTAAGTGGACATCATTGGAAAGCATATTGTAGTGTATGTGCCCATGCTGTAATACATTTGTATCTGTCATAAGAATATAAACTAACCTACCCAATGGAATAGCAAAGAAAAAAGAATGACAGAAAATAAAAAAAAAAAAGCTAGTTAAAAATGTAAAAAGTCAAACGTCTGCTCAAAACGTTTGGTATATGTTATATCAAACCCGTTTTGACATATGGTAAAATGAAGTGTGCACTAAGACTAATTAAAAAGCTATAGTGACTAGGATTCTGGATGCTGATCCAGGGATTTATTCCGATTTCCAAATTGGAGTCGGGAAGGAATTTTGGGGGTTTTTTTTTCCTTCCTTAATCAACCTTTGCACAATGTCAGTTGGATGGACGTCTGTCTTTTTTTGGGCCTTACAAATTATGTACCTTTTATATAGTTGACCCTTATGCCACCAAAATAATTTTCAGAGTAAAAACCAGGCACATGGACAAAGCAGATGGGCTTGGGGAACCCCAAAAAAGTCCGGTATTTGGGCACACTAGCCATCTGACTGCATCCCACAGCTGCTGGAGGGTGTATGGGGGAGCATCAGGGTCGAACTGGCCCACCACAGGATCCTTTTGTGACTTACAACTCTTAAACAATAATGTACTCCTAATATTTCAGGGCACCAAAGATCTAACAGAAGACATACTCATTTGAAGCTGACTTTGGAACCAGTAACCAGGAATCCTATTAGGGTACGTCCACAGGGCAGGTTAAAATACCGGCTGGATTCTGATTAAAAGAATCCAGCCGGTATTTTGACATCGTTTCAGTGGTTTTGGGGGGGCGGTTTTTGTCCCCCGGGTTTGCAGATTCTCCTCCTCCCTAACCACTGACGTTTTTCATGGGCGCCCGAAAACCGGGCAGAAAAAAGAACATGTTCTAATTTTTAGGGAAAACCCGGGGGGTGCAAAAACCATTGGCAGAAAAAACCTGCAGTGGAACAAAAGGGCGAAATTTTTTATTAAAACAATTTTAAAAAGGGTTTCAGTGGGTTTTCTTTTCAAATACGAAAACCGTCTGTAATAACGAGTGAAAAACCTGCAGTGGGGACAAGCCCTTATACTCTGCTTGTACAGAGAGAGATAACTTTGAAGTGGACTTACACAAAGTAATTACACTGGCCTTGCACATGTCCTGTATAGATAGAGCACACGAGCGAATATGACAATTGAAGCGGTCCTACAAGTCTAGGCAATAAGTGGCAAGAGGAGTACTTGAAAATCTTGGTCATGCTCTTCCAACAAATGTCAGACACTTTTAGCCATGAGTCATGTTATGTTGTCTTTCTGGAAAGATCCCATCTACCTCCGGCAAGACAATCGGCAGGCATGGATGAAAGGGCAACCCTATGCCAGTCAGTGCAGGTTCAATTCTGATATTAGTATGAAAATCTAAGGCTTTTCTGCCAATGCCACTTGGCTAGTAGAGGTGCAGTGACCCCACGCATTGAGCCCCATTCACAGTAGGGTTCACTGAACTGTTGTTCTAGACACGGCTGGTTTCCCCGAGGTTCATTTTGGGAGTGGCGGTCAGTCGTCCAGTGCACCCTTTTAGCGACATTGACCCTGAAACAATGGCAATGGAAACTTGGTTTAAGTCGCTTATTTTACAAATTTAGCCACTCCCACTACACTTTCACCTCACAAACTACACAGATTCAAAAATACCCCCATCCTTGGCCTGAAATCCAATAACCATCTCTGATAAATTCCACATCAAAAAAGGAACTGGTCATAATAATGTGACTTGACCATACATAATAAAATTAAAGGAGTTGGCCATTTATTTATTTATTTTTTTTCCAATTACCAGTTCCTTCTGCCTAACCACATAAAAACAAAACGTACTCAGGGATTCCAGCACCTCACTTTCGAGGGGGTTTCCCTTTGTATTTTACAACCACTGCAGTGAACGACCCATGATCAGTGACTTTAGGTGCTATTCCCTTGACATCACTGCTCATTTCCAAGCATTGAGTTTAGGATGTGTTTACACAGAGCGTTTTTGGTGCATTTTTGACACATTTATTTGGTGTTTTTTTTGCATAAATTGTTGATGTTGTGCATTTCTGCAAAAAAAAAAAAAAGCCCCAAAAAATGCTCTGTGTGAAAACACCATCGCTGGAATGTCGGTGAGTGGAAAACATATTTTTTTTAGGTTGTGGTGGTCGCAGCCATGGGTGCTGTCTGATGTGCCTCTTTCAGCCAGGGTGTCTGTTGCTGCAGCACGGCACGGGTGCATACACCTATATACCCGCCACAGTTTAACAATGCATTTCACAAGTATGTATGATAAAGGCCATAGTATCAGTATTTCTATGTCTTATTTTACAATGTGTCACAGGGATGGATAGTTGCAAGGGCACAAGTGTGGAATGTAGGTTTTAATAGCCTGGTTCTCGGCAAAGTCCAGGATTTAGCTGTTAGAATTTATTAACTCTGCAAAGGTTTAATACAAAAAAAGTGTTCTGGTATAGCACTGGAAAATAGAAAAGTGTGTTCAGCTAAGGTAAAACAAAAAATTGTGTGTTTTCTCCATTGTTTACACTGTAGAACAGCTCACTTTTGGAAGGGCACCATATCAGGCAGTGCTGTAACAGGACTCTCACAGTCTTTCTCTGCCGACGAACAGGCATAGTTTTCCTAAGGGTCCATCCACACAACAAGCTTTCATCCACATACAATGCGTATTTTAGGAGGTCGGTTTTTAAGAGTAAAAAAGACTTGGAACATGTTCAATCTTCCACTGTATTCCATGTCAAAGAAACATGTCCAAAACATCTCTATGTCAGATCCAAGTCCGAAACCCTATAGAGATGAATGGGCTAGTTTTCTGACTATAAATCCACCAGAAAAAAGAACTACCTAAAATCCGCATGAAACACTAGTTGAAAACTGCAGTTTTCATTGGTAGAATACTAGTAAATTTTTTTTTTTCTTTGTAAACATAATTTTTATTACATTTTACAATAGCAAAAACATATAAGAACTGTCCATTAGATGAGATACCACTTGATACACAAATAAATAATATAAGGCATCATTAGTACAGATAAGAAAAGTACTAAGCAATGAAAGTACAACATAGCACTAATGACATACTTTGGCATCATAATAATAAGAATGAAGCAAAAGACGGCTCCATCTTCACTAAAGAAAGAAAACAAAAAATAATAATAATAAAAAAAAGTAAACCCCCCCAAAAAAAAACCAAAAACAAAACAACACAGAACAGTGGTACCCATACGCAGTTATGTATAAGAGACATAATCACATTCACCTATGTAATCAAGTAAGGTCTAGAATAAAAGATGAAAACAAATCCTGTGCTGATACAACGCTGCGAGATCGCCACACGGCACCCGCCCCATAACACCCGAGGGAGAGAAATAGAGGACAAATTCACCCCCAACTCTGACGCATAGTTACCCAGGGAGTATCCAGGGCACGGTGTCAGGATATGGCTGAGAGAAAGCTCCCATGTTATGGGATACAGACATCCAAAGCCCCAGAGTGTGCCCGACTAGTACATTTTAACCCTTCGTGTGGAGGGGGCAGACAAAAAGTGTAATGTGGCAAAACCCTGTTTCTATTTGTCTACAGAAATATGTCCATACCGGAATATCCGAGCTCTTGTGACTGCTTCGTCTCGCTTCCTCCAGCTTCATTGGCACCAGTTGTTGTTTTTGCAAAAAATTCCGACCGACCTCGCTCGGAGGTCCAGGAGATTGTGTATTATGGGGCTGCCAGACATCCACCAGGGTCAAAGGTTATGGTAAGATGTGTCAACACCTAGTACTGAGAGATTGTGGTATGACTCTCTTCAATGTCATTCATATTTGATATTTACTCGTTAGTGCACCTACATCGAAGTGGAGCAAGCACCAGAGACGCTAGCTGTATTGTTAAGTCGTCCAGCTTGGTTGTGGGGTGCAGAAATGGGTGCTAATGAAATGGGAGTCTGCATCGGGAATGAAGCTGTGTGGACCAAAGAACCAGTAGAAGAGCGTGATGCACTCCTTGGCATGGATTTGGTTAGGTGAGAAAATGGATGTAAAGCTACATAGCATATACACTGCCCAGCTAAAATATTAAGGCTGGGTTCGCATGCTGGGACTAAAATGTGATTGCCATGTGTAAGCCATCAAATTGATGGCAGCTAAAATCAGTTTCTTTGTCAGAGTATGGCAGGTAAAGGGTGCTTTCACACAGCGCAGTTTTGGTGCAGTTTTAATTGCGCTCAATTTACAATGATTGATTACTCACTTTCCAAACAGTTAAGGCTAAACCTATACAGCACAGAAATACATTCGGATTTTCAATGGTTTTAGTTTGAATTTGAGTTTAGTTTATTTTGAAGCCGCTGAAAATCTGACGGTACACTGTGCTGCATAGACAACAATGAAAACTCCGGGCTGTAGTCTATGCAGCATGGGGTTTACCATCGCATTAAAAATCTGGCGGAATATGCAACATATATATTCTGCAGGATTCTGCTCGGATTTGCCAATCCGAAAACCGACTGTGGCTTTTGCTCAAATCTGCACCAAATACCGCGTTTCAGCAATGTCAAAATGCCGCCGGATTTCCGACGGTATTTTGTCATATGCTGCGAGGAACTAGCCTTACTCAACGAAACTTGCTGGTAATAAAGGCTGTTTAAAGGGGTATTCTCACTACCGGCTTTCATAGGCATCTGTGCTTTCTCTCTGGCTTACAGTTTCAAATCCAGGAGCGGGTCTCTCTTCCCAGTAGGCGTGTCTTCCCTCACTGAGGAGTGGTGATATCATCACGCCCCTTCCCTGCTCCCTCCTGAGCCATCATCATCATTCGGTGTAAGCAGTGGCAATGAGTGGATATCACAGCTCTCCAGACCTCCTGTAATGGTCAGTTCTCATGTCTGTAGAGCTGTCACCTCCCTCCACAAGCTCCTTGTAACCAGAACACCTCCATTGGTATAAACAGTTATACATACAGCCTGAACTGATGCAACAAATGTTAAGTAATGCAAACTGCAAGCAAGGAGTGTATAAGCTGTGATTTAATGTGGGTGTGTAAATCTGGCAAGCTAAAGTAGTATTGCCCAGATCCCTTCACAAGTGCTATCAACTTTGAGAGGAGCATAGAGAGTCTCATAGAGCATTATGTACACAGCTCAGAGTGGAGTGAGTGGCAGACAATTAGAAACACACAGACTGAGCAGCCAGCACAGAAAAGCCCAGGGAGCGGTGCTGTCCCCACGTAACGGGTGACGTTCCCGATCCTGGGCTGAACTAAATATCAGGCAGCCAATCACAGCAAAGTGGGCGTGACCTGACACCCCCCTCCCAGGCTGCAGTCTTAGGTGTAGAACACACAGATTAGCTCATAGCTGCTATACTAAATGACTTCGGTAATACAACCCAATTGTTTATTTTTACTGTCCACATCATTACGATGTGGTATGATCTTTGTAGCAAGAAAATCCCTTTAATTGCAGTGCAGTTAAAACCAAAACAAAACCGCACCATGTGAAAGCATCCTTGGGGTTTTTTTTTTTAAGAAATGCACAGCAATAAATGTAGTGTAATGCTGTGCATTTCTGCAAAATAAACCACATCAAAATGCACTGTGTGAAAGCACCCTAAAGGTGCTTTTACTTGTTGCGTTTTGTTTTTTTAGACCTTTTTTTATGCGTCTTGTGCAGAAATACACAACAATAATAGCTGTGCATTTCTGCAAAAAAGCGTCAAAAAAGGCACCAAAAAAACTTCGTGTTTTGGTGCGTTTTTTTTGTAGAAATACAAAGCAACTAATGCTGTGCATTTCTGCAAAAAACAAAAAACGCTGTGTGTGAAAGCACCCTTAGGCCCGGTTCACACTGCTTATTGCAGACGTAATTGCGGGACGTATTTCGCCGGCCCCATAGACATTCATTATTCACGGCGCGTACACGCCGTAAATAATTGACATGTTACTTTCTCCCTGCTCGGCGAATACGGAGAGGAGACGGAATCAATATTTCTCTATGAGAACTGTGGATTACCGTAATGGCTGGGACGGATTCCAGCCGTATTGCAGCGCAGTACGGTGCGCAAAACGGCTGCAATCCATCCCTGCAATAAGCCGTGTGAACGGCCCCTTAATGTGTGGCTATTATGAATCAAACTACTTCAGCTGCCATCAATTTGAAGATCATGACAACTTGCATGTGGTTTCAGCTAGATCATGACTAATGAGGTGTAACTAGAATTCCTTTGGCCCCATAGCAAAATGAGATGGGGCCCCATCATCTAATGACAATAAACTTGAGGAGCAGGATAAGGAGCAATAATTAAAGGTGTAAATAATGCTGCCATATATCAGAGAACAGAAAGCCAGCAACTACTTTTCACTACAAAAAGGAACAATGTCTTTGTACCTGAGTGGGGCAGCCTCTGGCCCTTTAGGAGTCAGTATAGCTTCTATGGCTATAGTTACGCCCATGGTGTGAACCTAGCATCAAATCATTGATGCATATTAATAACATTGACTATGTCTTTAAACTGGTACCTGTCAAGGGGTGGAATATATTAGGAAGCAAGTGAACTGCACGTGAGCATCAGAACTGGGCTGAGGAGCAATTGAGGAAGGTGGCCTGGTATGATGAATCATGTTTTCTTTTACATGGTGTAGACAGCTGGGTGTGTTTCTATTGCTTAACTAGGAAAGAGATGGCGCCAGGCTGCAGTATAGTGTAGCCGTATAATGCTGTAGGCAATGTTCTGCTGATAAACCCTGGATCCTGGCATCCATGCGGATGCTACTTTGACATGTACTACCTCACTAAGCATTGTTACAGGCCAAGTACACGCCTTCATAGCAGCAGTATTCCCTAAGGCCTCGTTCACACGGCTTATTTGGGCGCTGATTCGAGCCGTACTGCGCGCCGTATTTGCACTGCAGTACGGCTCCAATCAGTCCCAGTAACTACGGTAATCCACAGTTCTCATAGAGAACTATGGATTCCGTCTCTTCTCCCCGCTCGGCGAATCCGCCGCGGGGGGAGAAAGTGACATGCACATTATTTACGGCGTGTACGCAACGTAGATAATGACAGTCTATGGGGCCGGCGAGTCTATGGGGCGAAATCCGTCCCCGGAATTACGCTGGCAATAAGCCGTGTGAACGAGGCCTAAAAGTAGTGGCCTATTTGGGCAGGATAATGCACCCATCACAATGCAAAAATGTATCGGGATTAGTGCGTAAAATGATGGCGTTCATGTTGGTTTGGCATTCAAATTCTCCATATCTCAATCAGAGTGAACATGTGTCTGATCCATGGAGGCCGCAATTCTCAAATTTACAGGACTTAAATGGATTGTGTCATTAGAAAATGGACTATTGTTTAAATTGTGTTTTTATATTATACAGTACATATTTTTTAAAAAATTCGACTTTTTTTCCCTCCCCCCTCTTAATTTTCCAGATCAATATCTATATTTTTAAACATCCTGAAGTCCTGTAGTTTTTACTTTAGCCAAAGTTTAAAAGGGGAGTTCCGAGACTTTAAAAGGTTTTTTGCCCGAGGGGGGCATGAAAAAAAATAGAGAAAAAAAGCATATCACCTCTGGCGCCCCGTTTTTCCCCCGGGGGCCCGTACTCCCTGCTGTCAGTGTACCCAATCACACCCAAAACGTCCATGTCAGACCGGTGGCCTTTTTGGTTTTGGGGCTGCACTGAAGATAAAGTGTAGCAGAGATGAAAGGGGACGGCCCCTGGCGAAGGAGGTAAGTTGTTCTTTTTTTTTTTTTTATCATTCCCATAGGACAAACAAGCTTCTGAAAGTTGGAAACTCCCTTTAAATTATAAGCTGCATTCAGTTTTGTAGAGAAAAATTTCTCAGAGTTAACATTATCATCACGGAGGATTTCACTAACTTTAACCCCAAAAGTACAACAACCCCGGATTGCCATTCGCAATACACAGCTTTTTTCCTTCCCCTACAAACTTTCTCAGGTAAAAGAGATCCTAGATAACTTCCCCCATAGAAATGAATGAGTCAGCTCCTGTTCACAGGTTCCTATGGTTCAAATAGCTGCAGTAAAGCAAACCCTTAAATGCTTTTTAAAAGCACTAGACAAGATTTTTTCCCCTTTTAAATAATATAAAAAAAAAAAAGAATTAAAAAAAAATATAAAATCAGAAAATAAAAATGCCTAAGGAGAAAAGAATAAGTATCATTTTCTGGTTTTTAATTATTTTAAAAAAAAAAAATATGTGACCTTTCCTTTAAGGCAGTGGTTCTCAACCTTTCTAATGCCGTGGACCCCGCAATATAGTTCCTCTGTTGCGGTGACCCCAAACCAAAAATAATTTTGATGGCTACTTCAAAACTGTAATTTTGCTACATGAGGGGTTACTATGTGTGACGCATGAGCGGTACCCTACATGTCACTTTAATATAAAGGTACCACTCAGAGCCGTTACATAGTGAACCTTATTACAGGGGACTGCGAGTGGTACATGGGGGGTTACATATATGTGACGCCTCTGAGCGGTACCTCTACATGTCACATATGTGACCCCTCATGTGCCACTCACAGTCCCCCCTATAAGGGGGGGGGAGGGGGTAAATGTATGTGTATATCATGTGATGGCTGTTGGTGTGGTACAAGTAACGGGTTTAATAACATATTATTGTACCACATACGGGAATTACATGATGCAAGGGATGTGGGGTGTTTAACCTAAATCCCTTGCAGTCAGGAACAGCCTGCCGTCAGTGTCAGGTTCTCTCTGCACTGAGTACGGCAGGGTGTTCCTGATGCTTGATAGTGTGTGGGAGCGTGATGCAACGCTTTCAGCGTCCGCAGCCCCGCCCACAAGGACCGGCGGCGTAAGTCCGTACTCGCCGCTCGCAGGAGCAGATCATGAGCCCATTGTGAAGTAAACGGCGCCCACTGCTCCCCCCTCCCCTCAGTAATTCAAATGCTGGGGGCGCCGCACTATGCAAGCACTGCAGGGAGGGGCGCAGCGGCGGCCACAGCGCTCCCCTGCAGCTTATTAAGCCAGTGGGCCCCCCTCAGCTCTCCGGGGGCCCCCCTGCCGGGCTAGGGGCGACCCCTGTGTTTTGGTCGTTCGACCCCCGCCGGGGTCGCGACCCACAGGTTGAGAACCGCTGCTTTAAGGGATCTTGGTGCCAGATATCCCAGGACACCTTCAGAGTTCTTGTGGTGTCCTGGCATAAGGGAAACCTGCAGAACATTAGGTTTGACCGTTATGGCTGATTGGTGTATGGTCTCTTTAAATACAGCTCTGGAAAAAATTAAGAGACCACTGCAAAATTTTCAGTTTCTCAGATTTTTTTTTTCTCTTCAATGGTAAATTTTTCTCCAAAAATGTACATTGTTATTCTATTGATATAATACTGACAACAGGTCTCCGAAATTCAAAGCATTTATTTGCAGTAAATGAGAAATCTTCAAAATAATAAAAAAGAAGCAGCGCTGTCAGACCTCAAATAATGCAAAGAAAAGAAGTTCATATTTATTTAGAAACAATAAGACTAATGTTTTAAGTCAGGAAGAGTTCAGAAATCAATATTTGGTGGAATAACCGTGATTTTTTTCATTCAAATTCCTTTTGGCCTATTCTTAGCACTTGTTTTGCCATCCAGCTTGTCCTATTGTAAGAGGATTGTGAAGACCATAGCAGTGTTTTTTATACTTTCCTTCATTAAATAAGATTTGGTTCAGGTGATCACCTAATCAGAAGCACATTAAGTAGAATGAGGTGGACTTTGGTTGGAATTCAACTGACACTGGAATGGAATGGCTGTCAGACATGTAGAGAGGCTGATTTTTAGAAAACTGTGCAGTGGTCTCTTAATTTTATCAAGAGCTGTATAATTCTTCTGCATTTTTCTCATAGTGTATTTTACACATAGTTTAAATTCCAGTCCTAGTCTACTAAGCCACCCATTAACTTCTCTATTAATTTCTTCTACCTTGTATCCCGGTATAGATTGGCTCTGGAGCGTGCCCATTCTGCTAAAGCTGCTGTCCAGTTAATCGCTGATCTGCTTGCCACATATGGGCAGGGAGGTAGCTGCAAAGAGGACCCTGAGCCGTTCATGTACCACAACACATTCTTGCTGTGTGACCGCCAAGAGGCATATGTGCTTGAGACCGCTGGACAATACTGGGCAGCCGAAAGAATTACAAGTGAGCGCCAATAAACAAAGGATCAAGGATTAAAGAGTTTTCCACTTTCAATGAATAGTTACATAGGGCGACATGTATGAATTTATCACCCAGGCGTCAATTTTATTGCGTGCATTAGTAGTGTGGAATGCCCCTGAATGTATGAACCCGTTGTTCTGCGGGTCATAGATTTAGCGCTTTCTAGCTCCAAAATGACAACTCAGGCTCAGGTAAATCACTATTAACTTGGTCTGCCTGTTCTAAATGTTTTGCCGTCCTCCCGACATAAATGTATTGAATCATATGGTTGTGGTGCGACGCCTGCAGAACACCCCCCGATCTCAGGTGCATTACAAAGTGCCACAGGCGCCCGATAATGCGCCTAATTTTGGAGTGCGCCTGATTATAATTCTAGAGAACAGGGCTGCACCAGTTTTTGGGCTGAAAAGATCCCAGAATTCTGCCGCAGCCCTGTGCATACATGTCGTCCATAGTTTCTAAGGCTGAAAAAACACAGACACCCATCCAGTCAAGCCTAGTGTCCTACACTGTGGATCCAGAGGAAGGCAAAACCCCCCATGAGGTAGAAGCCAATTGTCTTCATTTCAGGGGAAAAATTCCTTCCCAACGCCAATCTGGCAATCGGAATAAATCCCTGTATCAATTACCATTTTCAGAATCCTAGTCACTATAACTAGTTAGTTGGACAAATTATTGCATAGTTGTTTGGGCACTTTAAGGTTAGGTTTACATCTGCAATGCAGGTACCGTTTGGGGCATCAGTCACAGAGGTGAGAAACTGACCCCACGGAATCTGTTCACTATGGACACCCTGCGCTATTTCTTCTGTCTACACTGTGGACACCATGACGGAATCCCGAAGGGCCAATTGTATTTAATAGGGTCCATCAGGCACCGCGGCTGTCCGTAGTGAACTGATCCCGTGGGGTCAGTTTTTTACCTCTGTGACTGAGGTTCAAAACTGAACCTCCAGCGCAGATGTGAACAAAGCTTAAAATGAAATGTGGTAGAATGGTGCCACTCAGGACCGTTTCAGAGTAGGACTGGCCCAGTTATGATCACACACATAATTTTAAAATGCGGTCTATGACGACTGCAATTTTTGCCTCCCCAAAATTAGTGGATCCAGTCTTGGGTATAAATGGATAATAAGCTTATTATAGTGGAATAACAAAATATATCTGTGTTTAAAATACCCCTGCATTTTGCAAAACCTGTGCAAAAAAAGTGATCTGACCCAAAAGTTTTTCTGAATGTCATGAACAGAAAAGGAGATCATGTCTTCTTTTATAGGCAAGTGTATTGCTGGATAGCACGGCCTCAAAAAGTAGTAGGCAAATGTGTTTAGCTAGAGTGCAGTGCAGGGTAGTATCAGGTGGGGCACCAATTTACATTTAGCAAAATGTTTGCTTACTAAACCTGGTGACAAAAGGCAATAATCAAGCAGCTATCAGTGGAATGAGAGCGACCTCTATCTCCAAGCTGTCCATGAGAACTTCCACTAACCATTGGTGCCAGTTCCAAAGTGTACCTAGGGATTGTGAAAGTCCTTTGTGTGGAGCAAGAGTTAGATAATCTGCTTCCCAACTAGTGGATTGCCAGTGAACATTAATAGCCTTTTATAGTAGAAATTGGAAGGGTTTGAAATGAGTAGTCCTTCCATTGGTGTGAAAGGATGAATAATTTAATAAAATGATAATAACCTACTTCTTTCCTACACAGTGGGTGCCCAAAACATTTCTAACCAGCTGAGCATAGGCACCTCGATAGAACATGAGCACCCTCAGCTCCGATCACATGCCCTGGCACAGGGTTGGTGGAATGGGACTGAAGAATTCAACTTCAGCACTGTCTATTCTTTAAAAACGCAGCCAGTGCGTATGGAGGCAGCGAAAGCAAGATACAGAGCTGGGCAAGAGCTACTGCAGAGACATGAAGGTGAGGTGGTAGGAAGAGCAATGTTCTGCTGCTGTGTGTGAAGTAAGCATTAGGGCAGCAAAATTTTTTTTTTTTTTTTTTTTTTTATCTTTTCTAACAATGTACTTACAACTCCACTGTGGTTAAGCAGGCAATACATGAGAGAAATTCTAACCAAAAACCGTCTTTAAACCCTTTTTTGGCCAACCATTGCCTTTACATTTTCACATCGTTCACAAAAAACGTCGATCATGTTAAAATGTTCCCTGTGTGGCGCTAAAAACTGGGGTGTTACAGGAAGGGACTTTTTTTTCTTTTTGTTGCAAATTGAGCAAATAAGGCATTTTCAACGGTGATTTGGGGGCCAAAAACGCCCCCAATTACCCCGGGTTTGGGCCGGGGGGGCGGGGGGGGAGGGGGGGGGACTGAGCAGGGGGCCGGGCACTTGGGGCCCATTGCGTAAATTTATTGCGGGGTTTTTGCGCCTATAATTCACATGTCAATTATCCCCCCGCCCCGGCGGTTTCCCCGGGGGGGAGAGGAGCTTAATCCATAGTTCTATGAGAACTGTGAATTACCCTAATAATGGGGCGTTTTCGGCCCCTAATTTGGCACTTCGGCCGTAATTAAGGACCCAAATAGTCCCAAATTAGCCCTGGAAAAATAGCTTTGCGTTTTGGTCCGGCACATTTCTGGTTTTTTTTGTATAGTTAGCATATGTCTCTGAGGCCAGCTAGCAACAGCGGGAACCACTCTCGACAAAGCTTGCCGGGAAACCAAGAGGATGCCGGGAAGGAGCAAAATATATAAATTTTTATTATATATGTTTGGGCGCGTTCCGGCAAAAGGGGCAAATACCCCGGGCGGTTTACCGACCCGGGATTTGTCCTGTTTCGGCCGTCCCACGACCCCGGCGGGGGAGGGGGGGGGGGGCTTTTCTGCGTGAGCGGAGGGAAAGCCCTCCCCCGGCAAAAAAGATTGTGAAAAACCGGAAACGGACGGAAATTGTGCATGTAAATCAGGGCCTTTTAACGCATTTGGGCCCTGGGGAAAAGCTGTTTACAGGGCTCCCAAACCCAAAATTTATCAAATATACTAATAAAATGACTGTTAGGGCTTTTAACCTCGTTTTTTGATCCGGTTTAGGATCCCCAAAACAGATCTAAAATTGTCATGTATTTTAAAATTAAATTGAATGGCAAAAAAGGTTCGCTGTTCCCACGGGGGAAAAGCGATGGCTTTTGAGACTCTTCTGCGTGGGTTTTCGCATCCCCTTTTTAAGGGGGTTGAAAGTTAATTTTATTGCTTTTACGCAAATGAACGCCCCAATAGGAGTAAGGAGTCCGCTTTTGGACTTGTCCAAAAGGCCCACACTCCCGGTACGTACAGCTCGCTTTGCTCCTCAAAAGCGGATGCGAAAAGGCACTGGAAGGGTGGGCGAGGAAT